>MNCI01012294.1:244376-264954 GCA_015680685.1 Gnetum montanum
AAAACCTATTTTATGACAAAAAATAACCTAATGACATACCCTAGTAACCCCTAGATCCTACCTAGACATTTTGGAGCTTCAACTATCTTAAAATTAGTTAAAATGGTACAAGTCTATCATCTCATTTTATTTTACACTAGGGCATCCTTGCCTAATGTGAAGAAAAGGAGGGATGATTTCATGGCCACCTAGAATCCTCCAAACTGGTGGATTTTCACATAAAACCTTAACCATCAACATTGGCAACCCCAAAGGCTGACATGCATGGTCAATTTATTGTCAAACGAGCCTAGATCTGACATTTCCCTCTCTTCCATGCTAAGGCCACCCTATCCAATGTGGAAAAATGGGGGATGATTCCATGGGCACCTAGTAGCCTTCACACTAGTATATTTTAACACTAAACCTGCACCATCAATGCCAACGACCCTAGATGATGACATGTATGGCTAACTTGTTAGAAAAAGATCCTAGATGTGACATTTCCCTCTCTTCCACACTAAGGCCCTCCTTTCTAGCATGTTGAAAAGATGGGATAGTTATATGAACATCAAGAAGCCTTAAAACCTAAATATTTCTAAGTTAAATCTTATCTCTTGATCTCTATAACCCCTAATAGATTTGAAACCTAATCAAAACCTATTAAAATTAATCCAAAATCTAACCCCTTGATCTTCCATGTTGAGCACCCCCTCTTCCACACTAGCCAATGTGGAGCCAACATGGAACAATGAGGTTAACTCTAAAGATCATTAAAAAAACCTTTAAAATCAAAAATTTTTAACCTTGGGTAGTGACCATTGACATTGAAATCCCTAGGAATGCACATTCATGTTCAAAATTGATCAAAATAGCCAAAAACTTATTCCCTTAAAGTCTCCTAACTAGCTTACCTCCTTGTAGGGTGTGTCAGCATTGAACCAAGGGGGCAAGCCAAGAAAGACCATAGAAACCCCTTAAAATTAACAAAATTTAACCTTAGCCATTGCTTATTGACACCAACAACCTTGGAAACCTACATGCATAATACGAAAGAGCCTATAACCCTGGAAACCTACATGCATGATCAAAAAGGGCCAGAATTAGTTAAAAATCAATCCCTTGAAGTCTCCTAGCTAGCTTACCCCCCTTATAGGGGTGTGTCAATGTGGAAGCAAGGGGGTAATCCAAAAACCATTTAAGAATACTTAAAATTAGCAAACTATGACCTTTTCCCTTGACTATCAATGTCAACAACCTTTGAATAGCACATGCACAATCAAAAGTAACCTAAAATAGCAAAAACTTGATCACCTCTAGTTTTACTAGCTAGTTCCTCCTACCCAATGTGGATCCAATGTGGAGACAGAGGGGTGACTTCAAAAACCACCTAGAAAACCTTCAAATTTAAAATTTTTAACCTTAAACCACAACCCTTCACCTTGGTAAACCTTGGATCATACATGCATGGTTGATTAAGGCCAAAATTAATTTATATATAAGACATATGATTCCTTCATGTTGCATACCCCCTCCACCATGCTAGCCAACATTAATACTAAAGGGAGGACTTATTTAGGGCTGACAAACACCTTAGAGTGACATCAGATGACCTTTAATGCACATAGGAACCTTGCTAATATCCTCTAAAGCCTTCAAATCTTAAGAATTTGACCAAGTAGATCCAAAAGTTGATCCCTTTTGATCCTCCTAGTTAGCTTCCCACTTTCTAGTGTGGAACAAAGGGAATAAGCCCTAAAAGCCCTTATAATTCTTCAAATCTACCAAATTTCCACTCTAGATCCTTGTCAACACCTCTGGGAGCCACCACACTTCATGAAACAAGATTGAAATAGCTAGAAATAAGCACCCTGAGGTCTTTGACATTAAGCCCCCTTATCCCCATCTTCCATGTTGGCTATCATGGAGACAAAATAGGAACTCAAAAAACCACTTTGGGACTCTCGAAAATGCTGAAATTTAACCCCAAACCCTAGCATTTAATACTAGAACCCTTTGGAAGTGACATGCATGGTTGATTTTTTCTAAAGTTGGCCTAGATCTGGACCTTTTTGTTCTTTCACACTAAGCACCCCCTCCTACATGTTGGCCAGCATGAATCCAACATGAAGGACCTAGATTTTCATCTCTAATAGTACATTGACACTACAAGAGACTAAGAATCTACACCAAGGAAGCCTAAGGCTTCATAGCCTAAATATTATACTAGCTTCACCTAGTTTTGATCCTCAAATCTCATTCATTCCCTTCTTCCATGTTGAGAACTCTCCCTCACCATAAAACAAGGGGGTGTATCCTTTCACAACCTCAAACATCCTTCATAAGTAATGAAAATTAGCTAAAAGCTTGGAAAATCTATGTCTACACCTCTAGAAGCTTAGAAACCTAGTTGATGTGCTTCCAAAGTATTCCAAAATCATAGAATAGGTGCACCCCCATCCTTCCATGCTAGGGCCAAGGTGCTCAACATTGAGGAAGGAGAAGAATCATTTTCAACTTGTTCTAGCACTCAAAATTAACTCAAATGTCCTTAAAAGAAAGATAGGAGATGCACAAATACTAGATCTAGGCTCCAGCTACCAATTTAATCTTGTTAGACCTTATTTTTTCTTAGGCTTTCCTCCTCCATGTTGAGCCCCCTCCTCTCCAAATTGGTTAATGTGGATATAAGAGGGTTAAGCCTAAAGACTTGCTTTTTGAACTTTACTGACCTTCAAAGTATCTAATTTTGACAAACATAGAGTTTTTCTATCTTAGGAAGGCCCTAGAACTTTTATTTTGGACCTCTAGATATCCCACATCCTACCTTCCTTAGTTTTCATGCTAAGCCCCCTCCACTTCACATTGGCTAGCATGGAAATAAGGGGGTCTTATTGTGGAAGACTTAGAACTCTTGATTTTTGGGTCCAAACAACCTAAAAATATCCTTGATTGATGGCCAAACTTACCTAAGAGCCCTGTAGCCCTAGACCATGACCTGCTAAGAGATAAAACTAGAAACAATTAGCCCTTTTTAATTTATATTAGCCAAGTTTCATTATATGTATCCTATTTTGTTTGATTTGAAATAATTACATGATGTTTCAACTTGTTTTTGGCCTTGTGTTGCATTATTGACCTTTTATGGCTTTTAGATAGCCATATATTTTCTTTTTTTGCCTTATTATAGCCTTATTTTCCTTTCTTTAGCCTTTGATTGGTATCAAATAGTGGGGTTTGATGTTCCTTAACTACTATTTGATACCATATAACCATAGTCTACTAAGACTCTAAACTAGCATCATGGCCTACTAAGGCCTAAAACTAGAAAAAATGTGATCCTTTTTTATCATTTGTAGCCTTATTTCTCATACTTCCCATCATTTAACCTTTATTTGGACCTTATTGCATTTTTTTTGCTTGTTTTTACTTTATTTTTGGCCTTAGATGACCTTGTTTACATTATAATAGCATGTACTTGCATAACTTTATAGAATTTTAGCATTGGTTATTCACTTTTATCTAGGTTCCACTTGATGTACTTATGTTGTCATGCAGATTGAGCTACGTGGATGAGGAAGCAAACTCAACTAGCCTTAAAGCCTTAGTAATTTTCTCTTGTGATTTTCACCAATTTGACCTTATGTACCCATACATTGAGCCTTGAAAACATTATACTGTACAATCATAACACCCTAATGTAGCCCAATGACCATTGACCTTGAAACTAGAAACATCATGGAGGGTCCCTTAGTCAAAATTATCATGGTTAGGAGAACACACATCAAACCAAGTTCCTCACCATAACTTAAGCCTACGCATGATCACATCTAGCCCTTATGCAACATTACAGCCATCATATAACCTCGATTATGCCTAACACTTACATGTTCACTTGTAGTGTTGTTTACCATTGTTAAAAAGTTGCAATGAATGACTAATATTGACAACTTTGATGATCTACAACAAACAAGGGTGCATGACAAAGGGACATCTTTTTATGGCCTTCTAAGGCCTTAAATTAGCAATACAACCTATTGAGACCTTAAACTGACACCATGGTCCACTATGAACTTAAACTAGCATAACGGCTTGCTAGAGCCTTAAATTAGTACCATGGCTCAACATGAATTAGACAAGCAACATTGGTGATCAAGGTAGCCTAGTATTATTATTCCACATGGTCTGCATTCCTTGTGATATTATAACATGTTTTATTTTCTTGGTTTTCTTGTCCTCTTGGAGTTGTGTTGGCAAGATGAATCCTAGAGTTATTGCAAGGGTGCAATTCATTATGGCAGTAAGTTACCACATGACCTTCATGCCCAAGATTTGGTGGGTTTCTCCTACTATGTCAAGAGTGCATATACCATTTCCCTCCATCTAGCATCACTCCTTGAGCATAGCTTCATAGCCTCATTATGACCTTCCATACCTTGGAACATAATGTTAACCTATGTTTTCCACTTATAAACTATAGTCATATAATATCTCTTCATCATGCTCCATCTTCAAGACTACTTGAATGTAACATAGATTATTTAGTGGAAAAATCATTAAGTCCATCAAGAATAACACATCTCACTCCAATGGAAAAACCAAGTCTAATGAGTGTAATATAACTTGGTGGGAAAACCATGTCAAATCAACCTTGGTAATGAGACCTAATGAAGGTCTCACCCTACAAAAAAAAATAAGGGAGGAACAAATTTCCAAGAAGCCAAATGATCAATGATTCTTCAAAGCCCAATAGCCAAAGTAACCTTGGAGCGAGTTGATTGGATCCCCAAATGCATTTTCCAAGGAACCAACACTTCAAAATAATCAGTATCACACTATAGCCATGATGATAACACTTGGAATGCATTGTTAACCTACATAAGCATCTTCCTAATTACCATTACCATTACTTTATAATAGCCTAATCCCATCATCAGAAACACTCTTTAGCATCGTTTGACATGACTACATCAAGCACAGAGACGAAACGTTGATGCTAGATTTGTAATGGTGTTTTGTATTCTTTGTTGGTGCCTCTAGGGTCAATCCTATAGACACAAACAAAGAGGGGCCAATCAAACACCACTAAATTTTCATGTTTTAACCTTTGTTATCTCATTCCATGAAACCGAAGATATAAATTCATTGTAAATGTAAATATTGTAACCCATGGGAGGTAATTTCACATATTTCATACTTTTGAAGCTAAACAATGCCTCATAAGTGGTGAAATCCTTATTCCCCAAGTTAGTAGAGTCAACTAGTATTTATATTTAAGCTTGGGAGAGTCAACAATGCCTTTTGGAATCCCAAAAATGATAGTTTGATGGGTTTTATGAAGGGTATATACTTTTCTACACTAACACACCCCTAAAAGGGGGTAAGCCAACTAGGAGACTTCAAAGCTAGTGTGGAGGAGTGCAGGGGGATGGAACTCACCTACCCCTCATGTGGAGAGAGGGTAACTCAACATGGAGGGATTAACCTTCATCCCAAGCATTAATCTCTCATCTTCCTCGGCATTGACACTCTTCCCCCAACATAGAGGGGTATGTGAGCTAGGATGCATGGGGGTAAAGTTCACCTACCCCTCCATCCTAGATGCATGGGGCTAAAGCTCATCTACCTTTAGTGAGAATGCATGGGGGTGGATCTCACCTACCCCTAGCATGGGAGATATACTCCTAGCTTGGAGGGTCTCCCCAATCGTATGACAAAAAAATCAATTGTGGGAAAAATTGATGATTTTCTTACAACACCCTCAACCCTAAATCCCTAGGGCCTTCAAAAAAATGGAATTTGCAATGCCTTGGTCAGTTTGATAAATCAACCAAGGACTTAGGAAATGCAAAATATGGAATTGAGAAAATATAATGAAAAAAGTTACAAATCTATGAAATTAAAAGCAAATTCAAGCTACAAAAAAATAAAACTATAAAAATTTATTCAAAACAATAAAAAATGAGTTCAAGAAATGTGTATAATAAATACTCATGAGAGCAAAAGTGGTTCACTAGTGTAGGAGTAAAAAGCCTGTTGAAGTGGACACAATCTACTTCATGATCTAGGTGTTAAGAAATTGCTAATTCTTTGAAACCTCTTGTGCAACAAAATTAGATCTACAAATTGCATCATTGCTAGGGTTCAATGGAAAATTAGGCTACCAAAGTGCTCCACGTTGGGGGCTGAAAATCCCAAGAATGCAACATTCATACCAAAAATCCACAAGTATCAAGGAGGTTGCAAAATAAAGATTGTAGGGTTACAATACCTCCACATTGGGTTTCAAAAGAATTTAAGTGTGGAAACTTACAAGAACTCTTAAGTACTTGAAAATGCCCAAGTGTGGAACTATGAAAAAATTGTTGATCATGAAAAATTCCTAAATAGTGTCAAGATTGTAGAACTTGCAAATGGTATTTGAGGCAAGTTTTTATAAGTTTTAGGTCATGAATGGTGCTATAAAATGGTTATGATTTGGCTACACAATGGCTACAAATTTCTACCTCATACAGGTAAGATGGATGACCAAATCTAGGGATTACTATATATAGTTAGTGCCTTCTCCTCATGGTCATTCCATTTGCTATAAATACTAATGAGGGCACATCTTCTATGCTAAAGATAAATGCTTCATGCTAAGCCTTCTACCATCCTTACTAAAGTGTTTGGTCAATGTTGGAGTGCATGGAGTGTTGAAATTTAGCTTTTGTGGCTTTCATGCTGGGGCCATGTAGTTTTCATAGTGGGAAGGAAAGTTTCCAACCTAAGGGCAGCCCACCCCCACACCCACCCACCCCCCNTTCCTTGTAGATGTTTCTATCGTAGAAAAATATATACACCCCATAAAACCCATCAAATTATCATTTTTAGCATTCCAAAAGGCATTTTGACCCTCCCAAGCAGAAATATAGATACTAGATAATGTTTTTCACTTGGGGAATAAGGCTTTGACCACTTATGAGGGATTTTTCAATCCCAAAAGTATGGGATATGTGAGATTTCTCTCTATGGGTTACAATCTTCACATTCACAATGAATTTTTACCTCAGGTTTCATGGGGTGAAAGGTATAGGATGGAAATTGGCTATAACATACAAACTTTTGTGGTGTTTCAATGGCCCCTCTTTGCTAGTTCCTAGAGGCTTGACTCAAGAGGCCCCAACAAAGAATACAAAACACCCCTACATATTCTGATGCTACAATGCATACAAGCCACATAAGATTATAAAACCAAGGTATATAGATCACTAAAGTCACTAGTTTAAGGTTGTGGAGGGCCATGGTACTAGTTTAAGGCTATAGAAGACCATTGAAAGTAGGCTTGCTTTCAATGATTGTCAGATATATGTGCTATGGCTTTCGATAGGAAAGACTAACTAACTTGGCTAGCTCATTCCCATCCATGTTGGATATTCTAAATGCACCATCCCCATAGGCTCTAGTGACAAAGAAGGGTCCTTTTGAATTGGTCGAGACTTTGTTTGCATGGTCACAAATGACTTTGAGGACTAGGTTACCCTTCTTGATCTTACCAAAGGTTAAGTTATGGTGATCCTACTACTTCTGCCTCTCTTGATAGTGTTCAATATGAGAAAGCACTTGGATATGTTGATTCTCCATAAAGTCTAAGGCTACTATCCAAAACTCCCTGTACTACTCATCATTGATGAAGCCAATCAAGGATAATTAAGCTGAAGCCACCTACAATTCAAGAGGTAAAATACCTTTAGAATCATAAACCAAGCTATAATGGGTCATACTAGTTCTTTATGCCCATAGTGCATGGACAAGCTACTCATGCCATTTTTGCTTGTTGTTATTAAGCATCTTCTTGAGCAAGTTGATGATGGCCTTGTTGCTTGCTTTCACTTATCCATTGGCTTGAGGGTAATAAGGTGATAAGAAAGAATGCTTAATGCCTAGGTCATGATAGAAATATTTTGTTTCTTGGCTATCAAATTGTTGTCCATTGTCTATAACTATGGTCATGGATATGCCAAAGCAAGATACAATGTCATCTAAGATGAATTTACAAACTTGCTTAGATGTAGTTTTCCTTAGGAAAATAGCCTCAACCCACTTGGTAAAGTATTTAGTTGTGATGATGATGAAGCTATGCCCTACAGAAGACTTAGATGTAATAGGTCCAATGATATCCAATCCCCATCATTGAATGGTCATGTTATTTAAGTCATATGCAACTCAATGGCACATGTATACAATTGCTATATCATTGGCATGTGTCACACCACTTAAGCTTCTACAAATAGTAATTTTTCATATGGGGCCAATAGTAGCCTAACCATCTAAACATAGCAGCCATAGCTCTCAATCCCATATTTCCTCCATAAAAACCCTCATGAACCTCCTCTAGGACTATTCTAGCTTTGGTTTTACCAAAGAACATTAGGAGTATGCCATCATAGGATTGTTGACATAATGTGGTATCACCTACAATAACATATTTCTTCTATTACTTGCATATAGTATCCTTTTGACTAGTAGTTAGGGCTTATGAGGATTCACCATGCATACAATAAAATTTGATATCATCGTATCATTCCATGGGAGAAATGGTATGAACGATGCTCACAAAGATATCCTTAGTGTTATATGTTATGGAAGTAGCACAATCCATAGTTAAAGTGGCTAACTTACTAAACACATCTATTGTCACACCGAGGGCTAGGATTACAATGGCATTAGCTATGGCTATGAATTATTGTAACTATTTTCCTAGGTCATATTTTGATTGTAAGTGTTTGGCTTTACATGCATAGACCTCGATTACTTGGTTAATCATAAGTTTGGAATTAACTTTAATTACTAAGTGTCTAATTCCTAGTTATCAAGCTACCATCATCCCTCTAATCAAACCCTCATACTCTACTATGTTATTAGTACATGGAAACTCAAAATGATAGCTGAAGTGTTCGATCTCACTAGTTGGAATTGTTATGATGGTAGTGGCACTAGCACCATGACACTTAAAGGTTCATCAAAGTGCATGAACACGTCATAATCCTCAAGAACTTGGCTAATAATCCTAATATGTTCATTAGGGTATTTAGCAGCTATGGCTACTTGGTCATTGATAGGTGAAAATGTAAGCTATATGACTATAGCTTGACCTCTTTTTAGGATTGAGACACATAATGAAGGTCAAACTCCATAATTATGGATTTCTATCAAGGTATATAGTTACCTTAATAGATGTTGGTTGTTATGGCTCTAAGCACATTCCCTTTGCAAATGATGCTGAATTAGCTTCTAAAGACATAGTGTCTCCACTTCTTTAATGAGAAGACTAGTGCTAGACGGTAGTTCTCCACTTTAGTGTATTAGGTCTTGTGCGCAACTAATTCAGGACTAAGGTAATATACAAGCATTTTCACTCCATCATCACATTTTTAATATAGTAGAGAGGTAATGGACATATCATATATGACAAGGTACATGTAGAATAGTTTATCCTCTTGTGAAAGGTAGACTATTGGTAGTTGTGCCAACTCTTGCTTAAGGTTTTCAAAGGCCTATTGGCATTGAGCCATCCACTTGTAGTGAACTCCTTTCTTAAGCAAGAGTTGCATAAATTGTAACTTATCCGTAAGCCTAGTGATAAATTTATGAATAAATTATAATTTTCCTTATAGTCCTCAAAGCTCCTTAAGGAACTACTAATGTTGATATGCCCTTAACCTTATTAGGATCAACATGTATCCCTAATTCAAAGACTACAAATCCAAGCATCTTACCAATCTTGATACCAAAGACACATTTCTTGGGATTAAGCCTAAGCTCATATTTGAGGCATATTTTAAGCACAAGGTCTAGGTCATTAGCATGGTCATTGGCCACATTGGACTTATAGTTGTATCAGCTACATAATCATTAAGTAAACCTAACATGTAATTGCTAAAAATATAGCTTATCAATCATTGATAAGTTCCTTTGGAATTATTAAGGCCAAATGGCATCATAGTATAGTAAAAGGTACCCCATGGGATCATAAAGGTCATGCTAAGTTGGTGCTCTGGGCTGATCCTAATTTGGTTATATCTCAAGAATCCATCCATAGTTTTAGTATCGATAAGTTGATCAATGATAGCTAGTGGAAATTTATCCTTGATGGTTTCTTTATTTATGTCTTAGAAATAAATGCAAATGCAGATACTCCTACATTTCTTATGGACTACCACTATGTTGGACACCCACTATGCATAGTAGATAGCCCTAATGAAACTAGCTTAGTAGAGCTTCTAGATTTCATCATGAACTTCCAAGGACAAATTAGGTTTGATTTTTCACACTTTCTACTTAACTAGTCTAATGCTAGAGTCCAGTATGATGTTGTGTTGGACTAAGGATAAATCTAGGCTATAATATCTTCATATGACTAGGAAAAGATCTTAATGTTACTTTGTAAGACTTTGGTGATATCTTGAACCTGTTGATGTTCCAGTGAGGAATATAGTTTAAGGGTTTTCTCCTCACCATTATCTATTGTGATAGGAACCTCAACTAGAGAGTCTTCGGTTATCTTTGCTATGTCTAAGTCAAAGGTTTTGACTAGGTTTTCAAATGATTCTAGAGGTTTCTCTATCAAGGCTATGTATTTAACAATAAACTGAGGGTTAAGATCTAGGCAATCATGGTTGATACACCATTCAACATCATTGTGAGGTCCATGTAGACACAGAGGTAAACTAATTTTCTCCTAGGTACTCATACTTAGATCCTACATATCAACTAAAAGCATATTACGTAGCACCTAGGTAAAAGAAAATAAATAATGCTAAAATGCTATAAAATTATGCAAATGCATCCAAACAAGATCATCCAAGGCTATAAATAGGATAAATGCAAGCAAGAAAATTGCAATAATGGTTAAATAAGGGTCAAACCAAGGTTAAACAAAAGGAAGTATGAGAAATAACACTAAAGATAGTCAACAAAGATCATAAGTTTTCCATTTTTAGCCCTTAGCAAGCCATGATGCCAATTTAAGACCATAGTAGGCCATGATGCAATTTTAAGGCCATCTTGGTCAATGGTCACATGGCGTCAGATGGTGCTCAAGGAAGGTCAAACCCCACTATTTGATACTAATTAAAGACTAAAAAAAGGTAAATAAATCTATAATAAAACAAATAAAGTGAATATAAGGCTACATAAAGGCCACAATTAGGTCAACAAGGTTGACAATGCCACACCAAGTAAAAACAAGACAAAGCATCATGTAACAAGGAAAAAATCAAGCAAAACAAGCTACATATGATAAAATTTGGCTAATATAGCTAAAAGAGGATTATTTTTTGCTAGAGTTAGGCCTTAGAAAGCCATGATTTAGGGCTACATGACTATTAGGTGAGTTTGGTCATCACTCAACACTATTTTTGGGCTATTTGAAATGAAAATTGAGACTTTTGAAGATTCCTTGCTAGGCCCTCCTTATTTCCATGCTAGTTAGTGTGGAAGAAGGGATCTTTATTGTGGAAACTAGGACAAGTAGGTGTTTTAGCATTTACAGAGCCAAAATTGATGTTCCAAGGCCTCCACAAGGAAGCACAAGGCCAAATCTATCAAATTTGCGCACTCTAGAGATTTGTAATAGCCATAAAAGTAGGTTTTGAGGCCTTCCCTACATGTTTCCACACTAGCCAACGTGGAAGAGAGGGGGATAAATGTGGAGAATCAACATATTGATCAAAAAGGATCAAACAAGGTCAAATCAATAGCTGGATCCTAGATCTAGAACTTGTCCATCATCTAGTTTCATATTGACGAAATTGGAGTTAGTTTTGGATGTCAAAACATGTTGAAATATCTTCTTCCATTTTTACCACATTGATAATAGTATCCCAAATATGGAATAATTGGAAAACACTTGTTTTTTTGATTCAAAATGATCTGGGAGCATATTGATCAAGTTCCTAGGCTCCCAAGGCTATGGGTCAT
This sequence comes from Gnetum montanum, assembly GCA_015680685.1. Taxonomy (NCBI): domain Eukaryota; kingdom Viridiplantae; phylum Streptophyta; class Gnetopsida; order Gnetales; family Gnetaceae; genus Gnetum; species Gnetum montanum. The sequence goes on from MNCI01012294.1 coordinate 256,317, forward strand.
GATTTAGTAAGTTTCTGGCCAATTTTGCGCATGTTTGGAGGTCATTCAATGGTACTTCATGTCTTCCCCCTTGATAACACAATAGGGGAGTTACTTCAATGTGGAAGATTAGGGAAATGATTTTTTGTGGTTAATATAAGATCAAACAAAGAAAATCTTAAGGCTATAAGATCCTAGGCTTCTCCAACATAGATCCTTGGCTTTTGGAACTATCATCTTGCCACCAAAAGTTGAAAAGTAGTTTTTTCCCTCAATTTTCACACTACCCAGAATGGAAGTAGCCTTCTTCAACATGGATGAAACAAGAATTCTAGATCTAGACTAGTTCAGGTTGCAATCAACTATGCATGTTAGCTTCTAGAGTTTCTAGGGCCAAGGGGTAGGGTTTCATGTCAAAATTTTGTAGTTTTGAGTACATCCAAGTGTTTTTTGGGCTTTTCCCATTTTTTCTATGGTGGGATTGAGGTTCTCAACATGGAATACTAGGAAGAACCACATTTTAACCATTTGAAATTAGTTTCCTAAGTTTTAAAGAATCCAAAGGATGCTAACATAGTTCTAAAGTGCATGCAAGGTTATATGATGTCATTTTTGAGATGTTTATGAGTACCAAATGAGTTCCCCATTCAATTTTAACAATGTGAGGCATGGAGAAAGGGATTATCAAGGTGTAAGAATCATAAATACTAGATATAGGATAGTTTTAGCCTAAATCAATGATGCACATATACTTCCAAGGTTGCCAGGGTTGAGGACTAGGGATTGACATCAAGCTTGGCCAGTTTGGAGGTTTCCTAGATGGTTTTTGAGCATTGCCAATAGTTTTCTAAATGTGGAATACTAGGTGAAGTATCTTTTTGGCTTTATGTGACCACTATTGCAGGGTTTGAGGGCTTGAGAAAGTGTGAAACTAGCCTTAGGGCTCATGTAATGTTGTAGGTTATTTGATTGAGGTGTTTAAGGGTTATTTGTGAGTCCCCCAAAAGTTCTGCATTTTCTTCCATGCTCAGTAGCATTGAAGAGGATGTTTTTAGCATGGATGAACTAAGGAAACCTACTTTCTACCATTTTCTGACATTTTTGGCCTTGCATGTGTGTCTTCAACGTTGCTAGTGTTAATTGTTGATTCCCAATGACAAAATTTCATCATTTTGAAGGCTATAAAGTGATTTTTGGTGTTTCTCCATTTGTTTCACATTGGGGTTTCCATGATCATCATGAAAGTTTAGGAGGAAAAGGTTTTATTACTATTCATGGTTAATATCGTTAGCTCTAAGGGTCTTGGGATGTGCAAACAGGGTTCTAGGACATACACAAGGCTTTATAGCTTCAGTTCAAGGTACCTAATGACTATTTTGGAGTTTACCTAAAGTTTCCCAATTTCTTCCATTCTAACCATCATGGAAGAGGTGGCTCCAAGAATGGAGGGATCAACAAACTCTACATGTTACTAATTTTTGGCAATTTTGGCTATGCATGCGTGTCCACAAGGTTGCCAATGTTGACTATTAATGCCTAGGGTTGAAATATGGTCACTTTAAGGGCCGTGAGAAGGGTTTTAGGTTTTCCCCCTTTCATCCACATTAAGGCTATGGTGCTGAGCATGGATAAAATCCTCCTCAACATGGACAACCCAATGGGGATAATTTTTTATCATTTTAGGTAACATCAAAAATTCTAATGGCTTTTGGAAGGATTGGGATGATTTTGGAAGTCAAAATGCATGTAAACTTTAATAGTTTTTGTTTTTCTACTTTCATCCATGCTAGGACTAGAATGCTAAACATGGATGAGGTCCTCCTTGATGTGGAAGATCCTCAAGAATTTTATTTTGTAGTTTATTACCTTTCAAAGAGGATATCAAGGTCCTAGTGTTTGGTTCAAGGTAATTTCAGATTGTTTTCTTATTTCTAGGACCTCTTGTTGAATTTCCTAGCTAGTCCTCCTAGTTTTCCACATTGGAAAATGTGGAAGAGTCTCTACTAGTGTGAAAGAACCATGAAAGTTAGATCTAGGCTAGTTCAACACCGAATTAACCATGCAAGTCAATCTCCAGGTTTGTCTACGTCAATGGTTAATGCTAGTTTCCAAGATCTAGTAGCTTGGAGGCTCTTAAGTGTCTCATATAGTCTTCCAAATTTCTTCCATGATAATCATGATGGCCCCATTGTAGATGAGAGGTTCATGGTACTTTTATGCCATATTTGACTACTTTTGGGGCATTTGAATGCTTCAAAGGATTTCGATACAGCCTAGGGTTCTTTAGGCTTTGAGAAATGGCTACTAGGTAGTTAATTGAGGTTATTTTTGGCTTCACCCCATCCATCCACACTATGGATAAGATTATCAACATGGATGAAGCCTCCCCAAATGTGGAAACACCAAATCCTAATGTTTTAACTATGTTTGGTGTGGTTTTGGTGCTACCAGGTGTGCTTGGTGGGGTTCTAGGTCATGTGGGCCCACTTCAAGGATCAAACATGGGCTAGATGAGTTTTTAGGGATAATATTGGATGTTAACCTCTTCTTCCATGCTAGGCACTACTACCCCAGCATGAAAACTCATGTTATACAAATTTATTAATGTCCAACTTCTTTTGACGGCTTAGGTTTCAAAAGGTACATTGTACCTACAAAAAATTGGTAAAATAGTTATGTTTTAATGGATTTGTGAGATTAGAGGTATGTATCTATGTTAGGTATGGAATACCTAATGTGGATCCATGGGAGTTAGGATGTAAATATTCCTTTAAGTATCAAAAGTGGCCAAAACTCAATGTTGATGCAGTGTTTTTGCTAACAAGGAAGGTGTTTGTTGGGGCCCATAATCCAAAAATTTAAAATTTCGAATAGTGAAACTATTTTCCACAAATATTAGTGTGGAATAAATTTTCACACACTTTCACTTAAGTGCACTTAGAGTTATGGTGCAGTAAACTAGTAGGTAGGATTTAAAGGTGGGAATTTAGGTTTAGATGTAGGTTATATTGTTAAATTTTGCATGCTTTTTCTTAAAATTCATATTCTTGAAAATGGAACATTGGAGCTTTATTAGAGATGTTTGTGGTAGAATAAAATTATCCTCAGCATGGAAGCCTTCCATTTCCTTATAGCCAATGTTGATCTCCCATTCCTCTTAAATTCCAGTAACTCTCAATGTTGAGCCTATCATGGCACCAAACCAACATGGAGGAAAGAGTTAAAATCCTAGTATTTAGAAGGTATAAAAGCATTCAAAGGACCTACAAGGACTGGAAATGCCTATTACCTTCCAATATTTATCTATTCCGACTCTGAGGTAGGCAATTCTACCCATTTTTGTTTTCATTTCTAGTTGATTTTATTACTTTTCTTGTGTTTTTTTAACCACATGTGGCGACATTTTTTTTTCATATCTATGCTAAAATGGGGGTAAAATGAAATTCTAATGAAATTCCACCTCTTATTTTTTTCATTTCTACATGGATCTATGGTCAGTTCACTGTTTTGGCTTTAGTAGATATGATTTTTGAAATTCAGCTTGTTATTTTTATGCTTTTTCTCAAAATTTTGGGGTATGGCTATTTTTCTTAGATCTAGGCCAAAAAATTCATTTAATTAAATTCTAAAAAAATATTACATCCATTATTTTGATGGTATTTCAAATTTATATCAATTATTTTGGTTATTTTTGCTCTATTTTTATGGCTGTCTTAAGTTGTGTTTTATCTTTTTAACTTTTAACATGAAAAAAATAAGCAATGTTGTGTATTTTTTTTCTTTAAAACAATGGATAACATTTTAAAAATCTAATATTATGCATTTGTAGCCCTATGTCTAAGATTTCCAATGGCAATTGTCTTGTTTGATTTAGCTTTGAAATGATTAAGTTATGGCGATTTTCCTAAGGTCATGTAGTTAGGTTTTTTGTGTCATTTTTAGATTTTCATATAGGTTCACAAATTTTTTCTAAGAAAATAGAAAGGTTTTGGCTATTTGTTTTATTATTTATGGGTACCTCTTAGCTTCAACCTTCCAATAGAGTGGAATCACTCCAATTAGACATAAAACAAATTCTTAATGAAATTTTTATTAAGCCTATGTCAAAAGGGGTTTGTGCCATTTTTAGATTTCTATCTAAATTGATGAATTATTTCTACATACATAGAAATGGTTTTGAAGTTTTATTAACTATGGATACATAGGGTTCATTTTAAGCTTGAAAATGGTAATAGAATCACTTTGTTTGAAGCTCAGATGAATTTTTGGCAAATTCTTTACCAACCCTACATGAAAGGAGGTTAACAGTTAAGTTTTCTTGGTTGTAATGGCTATGGTTGGAAAGATTGTGATTTCAATATTCTTTCCATGGTAGAATTACTAAAATCATATTTTATATGAATTTTTTATAAAATTTTGGTTACATTTGTACCATGTTTGTAGCACTTTATCCCTTTGGGAATGGAAGTGATAGATAGGTGTAGTTTCTTTTTGTTAACATGTAAAACTTATCTTTTAAATTTGTTTTCAAAAAATTTAAAATTTTTTATATTTTTAAAAAGCTTTTTACTATGGCTATATGCTTTATTTCTAAGTTTTAATGTTTTTCTTAAGTTTATGCACCATTTGAACTAAGGCTTAATTTTGACTATGAAATTTTTGCTATAATATCTTGGCTATGAAGTAAAAGCCTATGAAAAGTTGTAATAATTATTTTTATGGAATTTATTAAGCCAACTTAGATAAAAACCTTAGTGCTTTTTACAGAGGCTAATTTCACCTCCAATTAGGATGTTTTTCCAAAGTTGTTAAGAAATTCTAATTGGTCATAATGCTTTTACTTTGCTTCATGCAAGGCCTACTTGAAGCCCATCCTTATCATTATATAGTTGTTTGGCATTCAATGGTATATTGACCATCCCAAGGTCAACACTCCACTTCTTGATATGCCCTTGGGGAAGGTTTCATTATGGTTCCAACCTAGGGTAAGGGAATTCCTTACCTACATCTTGCAAAATTTTAGGGTGATACTATGGTCGCACTTGTCTGCAAATGTGGTTGGGGCCATAGTGTAGACCTTCTTTCCTTAAGCATATAACCTAATTGTTAAGTTCATTATTGACAATATGCCTCTTAAGACAATATGGTGATCAACAAATGTAATAAGCCCATGTTACCTTATGAAGATCTAGATGATGCTAGAGTATAATCAATATAATGCTGACAATACTCTAATGATGGTACATAGAGCCTACACATTATTTTAGAACTTGCCTAGCACCGTGTATCATCTACCTGAGCAAGCTTAGCTGTTATACTATTTTTATGGCTTTATTAACTACTTTTTCTAACTCTATTCATTTAATGAGCTTCTTGCAGGCACCAGGTCAATGATCAAGACTTGATCATTAATGATCAAACCTTAGTAGTGGCTCAAACTACCCTAGATGAATTCACCAAGGGCCACTAGATTAGAACCATTGTGTATTAAAAGTTAAGAGGGGACTTTGATGCATACACTACAAGGTTCAAGCTTGTATACAAGAAGTGTAAAGATGATGGGACGATACATAACTAGTGGGTAGACTCCACTAACTCCATGGATTAGACCCTTGTAGCTAAAACCTCTACTCAAATAATAGTGAAGAAAAAGAAGGAAGGTAAACATAAAGGCTATAACATCTTATGTTTTATGGTTATGAAAACTCTAAGTACTCTATTGCTTTGACTAGTTTTTAAACTTATTTATGTTGATGCTAAACTTTGGTTGTTTGCTTTGTAGGACCTTCCATCTTTGTTGATGTCACCATACTACTTTCAGGAGCACATCATGAGAATACCATCATCCCAAAGTTTTGTGAGGTGATACCAACATAGGAGTGCCTAAGGGGACATGCACCTAGGTATATTCAAGTAAACATCTAATGTGTAGGTTTTCTTGATCTAGTTATGGCACTTATCTCTTCCATCCTTGTTGTTGAGATGCTTCACGTCATCGACTCCTTCAATGAAAAGGTTGGTCATTTTAGCACCATCATCAAGGACGTGAAGGTTATAATGGATATTGATGATGACCTCTTTCACAACTTGTTTGATGTCCTTGTTGATGAGGCAAAGATTCCAACTATGATAGTGAAGGAATTGGGCCATCATAAGGAAGTTTTGAAATGATTTGGTGCCAACATGGACCACTCTGAAATCTCCATGGATAGCTCCACAAACCCTAATGTGAAGGAATCATATCCTTTATTCAGGTCTCATGAATTTTCCAAACTATTATTACAAAAGAAGATGATTGGAATAGCATAGAGGTGGACCTTTAAGAAGGTCCTAATGGATGGCACCAAGTTCAACTGGGAGGCTACTCTAGCTATTAGGCTTTAGGAGGAGATCCTTAGACTCTGCATGGATACCTCTATAATAATCCACATTCATTTTTCATTTTTATAGGTTATTTGAAGAGGTTTGTGGATTTTTTGATGTTGTGTAGGAATGGATGATGGGTTGCCCAAGATCCAAGCCAACTTTCTAAGCCTTGGATAAAGCACATTTATCCAATGGTTCAGGCCTAGAACCCACCAGAGGGGATGGATGATACATTGTTTGTTATCACCAAGAATCTTAATGTTAGGAATTGTGAGTTTCCTAATAGCATCAATGATGAGAAGCCTCTCATGTTTCTAGTAAGCATCTTAGAGGCCAAATGACAATGTAGGAAGGATAAAGGAATAGCCAAGCAAAAACTTAAGAGGCCTATGGAGGAAGCACCATCAACATTAGACTAACCTACCTCAAAGAAGCTTAAGTTTAAGCCTAGGCCATCATAGCATGTAGTCATAGGTATGCTTTATTTAAGTTTAACTATTGTATGTTTTAAAGTTTATGGCTATTGATGAGTGGCGAGGTACCCCTACACTCAACCATACGAAACGAGCGTACACGCACGATCCGGTCAAACTCTGCAGACTAAATGACTTAACGCCACAAGAAACACTTGGGGTTAATCGTTCGTTGTCTTCCCAGGCATGCTTGTAAGTGTCACGGTGTATGGTTAAGCAAGTCTGAGGTATATGATTTTTTTGGTATTTTTGGCTTATCTTCTATGCTACCAGGAGAAGGGTTGAGAAAACTAAACTAACTCTAACTAAGATCTAAGTCTAAATTAACTAGCGTCAGCATCCATTCCCACTTACTGGACACACCCTGAACTATGAAACTGTAGCTTACCAAACGATAATCGTTACTGGGATCACCGCATGTAACGCAAGTGCTCGAAGTGGTCGAACTGAGGCACCTATTTAGCCTACGTGTGATAAGCAGCTGATTCCTTAGCCAGCCGTACACACCCGTAGGTGCTCGTAACTAAGTCGTACTTATCACACGATCTAGCCTAGCAATGAGCAGCCGATTCCTCAACTAGCCGTACACATTAGACCCGGGAGTTACCAAGCACAGAATCCTGGAATACGCTACTGGGTTACCAAGCATCCAATGCTCGTAATTGAGTCGTACTCATGCATTGCGTCAAGCAACCGATTCCTTGACTAGCCGTACATGTCCGTAGACGCTCGTAATCAAGTCATACTTGAATGCACTAGGAAAGTAGGAAATAAAGCAATAAAACCATGAACTGCAAGGTTTATCCAATCAAGTTCTTCTTTATTGCCGTACACAACTTGGGTTCAGGTTACAAGCTGCTCGAATAAAGAGCCGTTCACTCTAGGACTCCTACTGCGGGCACATGGGGAAAAATTCTAACTCTAGAGTGATCAATCTACCAGAGCTTCGCTACACTAGCCAGGATTGGGAAATGAAGGGAGTGCCGCCTCTTATTTATAGAAATGGCGGCGCGACGCGATATCGCGGCCTAGTGTAAACCGCGTCTCATCATACCCCCATGCTAAATGAAAACTCGTCCTCAAGTTCCTTACAATGATATCAGGTAGGTATGGGATTATTAGGGAAAATGGAACTAATGGGATGACATGTGAACGGTCTTTATTACAAGACTTGACAAAAACTGGTGTTCATGACAACATGGGTGAACACCTTATTACAATGACATCAGGCCACAGTTGGCAGCTGAGAGAAAAGAGGAGAGAGCATAGAAGAGAAGAAAGACAAAGAGTCTTGTTGCTGCCAACACCGAGATTGCACCTTTCGTTGTCCATCTGTAAGCGCATTATCAATTCCACTCCTTGCATGCTGCTTTAGCGCTGCTCCATTCCAAGTGTCTGCTCCAGATCCATTCCGTTGTTGTATGATTGCCATCTGCACACACAACACCATCATATATTAGCAAGGGTAATTGAATCATTAAGTAAAGCATACCTTGCTTCGGTTTAGGCTCACTGGCTAAGGTGTGGTAAGGCTGATATGGATCTAGGAAAATATAGATGATGACTACTGAAGGTATAGGGGTTAGGAAGAAAAACGAAAAAATCTGGGGCTTAAGATAAAAATCGAAAAATCAGGCCCCATACCCCCATGACTAATTGCGAACCTCCGGTAGCATTAGAATGGAGAGAGAAAAGAAATAGGAATGATAGGTAAAAGGGGACAACTATGGCATCGATTAAAAGGATGTCATGATGGAAATGAACAGAAATGTTCATTAATTGCAAAATGTTAAGGAAAAGAAGTTAACTAATGGTCCAAA
>MNCI01012294.1:280688-378487 GCA_015680685.1 Gnetum montanum
AATAAATGAAACCACGTGCTGCAAGGTTTATCCAATCAAGTTCGTCTTTATTGCCGTACACAACTTGGGTTCAGGTTACAAGCTGCTCGAATAAAGAGCCGTTCACTCTAGGACTCCTACTGCGGGCACATGGTGAAAAATTCTAACTCTGGAGTGATCAATCTGCCAGAGCTTCGCTACACTAGCCAGGATTGGGAAATGAAGGGAGTGCCGCCTCTTATTTATAGAAATGGTGGCGGGATGCGATATCGCATACACGATATTGCAGGAGAAGACGCGATATCGCGGCCTAGTGCAAGTCGCGTCTCATCAACTACCAAGGCTATGTGATTTTTGTAAAATCTTGATTGGTCTTTTTTTTCTATATCTTGAAGTTTTGGAATTTCAAAAATCATATTTTTTAAACTCCATTCAAATCTTTGTACTAATTCAAACTTAGCTATTTTATAAAAGATCATGCAACCATCCATGTTGTGATTTCTACAATAGGCTAATCTATATAGCTCAAAAGAAGAACTTTCACAAGAACCTTTTTGCTTATAAATACCTCTATATACCATCTTGTCTAAATCTAGTTGGATTTGATATAAAAATTATTATGGCAAAACTTCTTGTAGGCATAAAACATTAGCATCCAAATCTTGTGACTCTACTAAGATGCATGGGTATCAATATTTGTGCCAATCCAAGGCCCATGGTGGACATCGTGGATGTTGTTTCTTATTTGCTAAAGATCTTACAAGCATGTTATATGTTGCAATTTTAATTCTCATTCTTAGATTCTCTTCATGATCATTACTCTTTATGGGTATCATACACCTTATTGAGATAAGATTTTGGGTGTCCATGTTGCCTTGTCATATGATTTGGTTGCAGGATAAATTTATATACAGCTTCTTGATTATTGAAGATTATTCTGTTTCTTTAACTAATTTTTCAACTGATCATTAACTGATTCATCAACTGATAATCGACTAATACTGATACAACAACTAATTCAGTAATATTTAACTACATTATCTAATTTTAAAAATATTAGCCACATTGTCTAAATCTTAATAGCCTTTCTACCCCCCTTTAGACACTCTGATAGTGTAACTAATGACATACCATAGAGATCTTAAGGCTATTTCCAAAGTTTATTTTCCCAATAAGGCATGATTTGTTATCCTTATGTTGTTAACTTTTAGGTCATGGTTTTTGATATCATCGAATTATTAAGTACTCGAATGATAAATTTGACCTCACCATTGTGTTTAGAAGGGTGAAAAATGTTGGAAATAACTATTTATATGTTGAAAATGGACATCATATGCTCAAGTTATGCTAAAATTAGACTTTAAGGGTCTTGAGGTACTATATCTAGTAAGGGATAAAAACTAATTTTTGGGGTTCTCTATGATAGACATGACTTCACCATTGTGTTCGGATGGTTGAAATCTGTAGGAAATGACTCTTCATTCATTGAAAAAGGCTTCCAAAGTCAAACATTATGGCAATTTAGGTAACTAGATGATAAATTTGACTTCACCATTGAGTTTAGAAGGGTGAAAAATGTTGGAAATGACTATTAATATGTTGAAAATGGACATCAGATGCTCAAGTTATGCTAAAATTAGACTTTTAAGGGTCTCAAGACACTATATTTGGCAATGAAGAAAAGCTAATTTTTGAGGTTCTTTAGGATAGATATGACTTTACCATTATGTTTGGAAAGTTAAAATCTGTAGTAAACAACTTTTCATTCCTCGAAAAAGGCTTCCAAAATCAAAACTTATACCTTCGGGAGTCTCTGAAATCTTGTGTAAAAATCAAGACTTATTGAAAGGTCATCCATCCTAGCACTACACTAAAACCAGCACATGCTTAATTATAGAATTGTTATTTGAAATGATGGAAACATGTCAAATTCTATTTTTGAAAATTATTTCTATGTGTTCTCAATTTTAAACTAATAGATCAATGACCGATATTTGAAATTTTTTTGTCAACTCACAGGAATATCAAAATTTCTGTTAGGAATTTCAAATTTTTCTGTTTGCTGATGATAGAGAATTTTTCCATCGATGGTAAGCCATCGGTGCCCGTGATGGACTGTTATGACTGTGTGCAGTTGCAACGGTAGGAACGTAGCGGGTGCGACATCAAGCAGGCAGCAGCATAACAGCAAGCAGTAGCAGGCAGATCAGAAGTGAGTGGCACAATGACAATAGCAACTGCAAATTCTTCGTGACATTGGGGAGTGGTCGCCTTTGTTGGGCCATTTGGCAGTTGCAGCCCTTTGGCAGCTACAGCCTTTCAGCTGCCATAGCCTTTGCTGCTTGCTTGTTAGTGCCACAGCAGCGGAGGATGAAGCCATGGATAGTGTCTAGAAGTAGGGCCACGGAGGGGTGCGATAGGCACAATAACTGGAACACGTGGCCCTCGTTAGGCACCCTTAGTAACGATGCATGCGCCAGCGCCACGTGGTACATGAGCCCCCAGTGATGCACCACGTCACAATAGGACATGCACACCAACATCGGCATGGTAGGGATGAATCAAGTGACACGTGGCTAGGGAAGCCCTCACGGTGGCAAGAGGATGGTCAAGCGCTGGCAACGGCATAGGGAAAAGCTGCAAAACAGCAAAGCTTAGCGATGGGAACAGGGACGTAGAAGACGACAACGTGGTAGCCCTTGTTCACGTGGGCAACCTGATGCTATGTATAACTTGATGATGTGGTGTCGTATAGTTAACTGATTTAGCTGGTGTCATGAGCACAGCGAGAGATGTGGTTGTAGGAGTAGTGGTAAGGGTCTACGGAGCATCCCGGTTAGTAGCTGCAGTAGTCATGCTTGTCCTCCGAAGTATTCCACCCTGCTTACACAGTTACCGTGGTGGTTCACCAATAACAAGGGCAGGTTCGGTGTTGGAAGTTTGGTGTCAATAAACAACAATTCCGAGTTGACTCTTGACGATAAAATTTTTAACAAATTTTTTTAAAAATAATAATTTAATATTATTTTAATACATAGATAATAAAAAATTTAAAATTATGATATCTTTTAAACTGTAAGTTTGATTGAGGTAACATTTATATCATTGAAATTGTCTCCACAAGTACTATACATAGGGCATAGTCTTAAGGTTCAAAAATGACGTTCATTTTTCAAGAATTAAAAGAACCAAAATAGCCTATTTTGTTAAATTGACATTTCTAAGCTAACATATGGTAACTTAAGGTCTTTTAGATTACTTGAATAATGAATTTAAAAAAAATATTAATTCAAGTTATGGTTACTAACTTATTTGAAAAAATTTAACAATGGCCTTAATCAAGTAATATTTATAGTATTTAGATGGGTAAGAGTTACTTGGACCAGTGTATTTTTATCTTACCAACATCTTATGTAATTGGTGAATCTTGATGACGCGTAATCAAATCTTCATCAACCAATGATATCTTTAGACGTATGGTGCATCTGAAGATGAGCAATGATTTTCCCTATGTCATGGCTTCATAGTTCATCATCAGGTTTATGTTGTACTTGGCCCATGGTTCTGAATGGCCATTCAGTCGTGGTTTGCTCTGATATCAATTGTGACATCCCATTATCAGATGTCATGGCAAATGTCAAATATATGTTATATTAGAAATTATTCATAGGAAGACAATACATCAAATGTTAAATATAGGTAACATACAATGTTATATGTAAAGGAAGTAATAGGGGAAATGCAAAAAGAGAAAGAAAAGAATGCTTTATTAATATAGAATGGAGTATCTAGATCATGCTCTAAGAGTGTTTCTTTGAGATTTTTTTTCTTCAGCATCTATCCCTTAAAGGAAATCCAACACTAGCATAACAGTTAGGCCTATAACCAGCTAGAAGGGATGGCCAATCCACTTCCTATATTGCTTCACCTAACTCCTATGACTTGCCATTCTAGGCTCTGCCTCTTCATACTGGCATGACCTCTAAGCCTAGGTATGAATGCCTTAGGTTAAATCCCCAAAGGTCACCTCAAGAGACACATTCGTTATTACAACATGTCTTTTCGAGACAACTACCCTTTTGGATTTTATTAATATAACAATAACACTTGTTATAAAGAGACACCATCTTTATTATGTAGCAACATCATTTGGAAATGGGGATGTGATAGAAGTCCTCACTAATGGGGATAGAAGTCAACATTTTAACTAACAATTGACAATGTGTGGTAGAAATCATGATTAGGTCATACAAGCTTAAAGTTGTATTCTTCTACTTGAGGGATTTCTTGACTTGATCCATTGCACTAAGGATATTTTTTATCATTGGTTGTGAGCTTGCCACCCCAATTGGGCTTCACTTCCTTCATGCATCCCAAAATGCACACTTTAGCCCTAGGTTGTGTTTGTTGGGGCTTTTCCTCATTTTTCTAGCTATGGATTTTAATGTTCTCCTATGGCTTGTTGGTTGAAGGGGGTTGGGAAAATGAGGTCATGGGTATAGTTGATATGGGTGTGGGCTTTGATGGATCCACTTCATTTTATGGCTCCCTCTACTTGTTAACCTTATTGCCAGGTTTTTGCTTATGCTTCTTCCTTTGCTTATTTAAGGTCTTTGGTTATTAGCTAGTGGTTGTAAGGAAGAGGTGGTAGCATTAGCCACAGCAAGAGGTCATTGTGTAGTTGTTTGGGCTATGATTGGTTCAGTTGTATTAGGCTAAGGCACCCTGATGAAAAAAGGATCCCTTGGAGGCACTCATGATGGTACTTTCTGAAAAAAGAGGATCTTGAGCTAGTGGAAGTTTAAAAAAGCCCTTTCATCATAAGGAGGTACTTAGATCACAAATGGTTCTTTTGAGGATCTCCAATTGTCATCAACATTGAATCGTAAAATGAAGTAAGATTTGTCATTAGCATTCAACAAGTCCTTGTAGACTTGCATCAAATGATTTTATGGTTAGACCTGATTGGAAGCATCTAAGACTAGCTCCTCCTATTTATCATCCTTTGTAGGTCATCCTTTAGCTTGAGGAAGAAGTCTGTATCATGACTTGGTAGTTGGTGATACTGGCAAAAGTGCTCTAACTTGAAGTACTTAGGTAGTTATGGATCATCTTTTATTTTCTAGTGGGATCTTTGGCTATTTCACAAAGCCTATCATGTTTCTTTTGGAAAGCTTTATACATCTCTTTATATTGAATATTCCCACTTTTCAAAAGTTGGTCTAACAACTCTTATGGTTTTAATGGTACTATAGTGTATTTGGTCCTATCCTTTCTTTCGAAATTGGACTTGGTTGTTGTTAATGTAGTGGCCCTAGAGGTTGATGGTTGGTTATTGCAGTCATAGGTGGAGGCCTTGGGTGGGTTGGTCCTTTATCCTTGGTTTGTTGTCTTTACATCCTTAGTCATAATTGCTATGGCCATGTTTCTCTTGTCATAATTGCTATTTGCTCTTGTCCTTGTTTCTCTATCTATGTTAATTTTTATATTCTATGTAGGCTAGATCATGATAAGCCTTCATAGCATCCTCTATATTCTTGGTTTGGAAGAATGCTTGGTTGAGCGACTATAGGTCAAGATAGTTGAGCTTGGAATTGATAAATTCATTTATTGCCTCCTTGAATATGGCTAAAATTTATGCCTTAGTGATGGATTCTGGTATTTCATTCAACAATCAATTCCACTATTGCATGAATTTTTGCATAAGTTTCAAGGGTCCTGTCTTAACCTTCATGAGTGGGTCAAGCATGGTGTTAAGCTTCAAGTTATACTTGAAGTAGTTAATACATTTGGCTATTAAGTCCTCTAGAGAGGATATGGATCCTCTAGGTAATGCATGGTATCAATCAAGTGCTTTTCCAATCAAGGACTATAATAGTAGGCTTTTGGATCTGAAGGTTATAAGATGAGAATTAAGGTCACCTTCTCCATTGTATTTGCTAAACTAGAAAATAGGGACACCAAGAGGAAGTATCAAAGGCAGGACAATAGGACTAATGTGGTTGTCCTAGTAGAAATCAATAATCTTGACAGTTTGTGAAGCAATCTTTAAGCCTCTTTAGCTCCTTCATCAGGTCTTCGATCATCTTGAAGGCTTGATCTAGGCCCTATGATGGCCCTCTTGGGTATGGGATTTGTAGATATGGCTATGGCATTTTTTGTGAGGCATGTGGCCTCACTATGGGTTGCAAGATAGAAGGAAGAGATTGTGTTATGATCATAGCTTGTGGACCAAATAAGGAAAAGGATGTTTGTGTTGGTACCTAAGGCACAAATGGAATAAAGAGGGTGTGTGATCCTTGAGTTGAGTAGGTTTCTATGATGGATCCCACATGGCTAGTTAATGGATTTTTGCTAGTAAAAACCACCATTGATGGTTGTACAAATCGCAGTTATGTAGCGAATGACATAGATGTGTTATAGGTTGTTGGCTATGACGTTGATTGAGTTTGATGTATGGCTATGAGTAGTGTGGGACTAGCTGTTGTTGGATAGAAGGGAGTGGAAGATGGTGGCACCATTCCCATTGGGAAAAAATAGCATTAGAATGAGGCTCTATGATCTTAGGAGACATTTGTTGGAACAATCCTCCTAGGATGTCTTTTGTCTTAGCTTCCATCCTAAATGCATCATTCTTCCCTTGTTGTTCTTCTAAGCTATGATTATCATCTTTCTCTTCCATCAAAATCAGTTGAGCCAAGATTCTAGCATAGATATCAGTTAGAGGTATTTGGTCATATGGGGAAGGGACATACTCCTTTCCATCTTCATGTACGCTCTCAAACTCCCTTTTTACCTCTACTTCCACATGTGGAATCATGAGGCTAGCTTGAATTTTGGTATAAACATATTAATAACTATCTTCATTTATGGTTAGAAACTTAGGACTTTCCCCATTGATCCTCAAAGATCACCTACACTCAATGATGGTAGGGCCTTTTGGGTCATAGACCCTCATGACTGGTTGGCTAGGACCTTTGCTAGTGAGGATGGAGGGAAATTTGGTGGATTGTTGGAAAGACATCTATTTTTTTAAAAATGACTTGAAATAGGCTATAAATGGTAAAGAAAAAGTGAATTGTAGTGAATGGAATTAAAAATCATTTAAAAATAAGAAAAAATAGCTAAAAATAAAGTACTTGCTATAACTAGTAAGTGGGAGGTAAGGGGATTTACTCCTTTACCAAAAATGGAAAGCTAGGAAAGTTGGTGCTAAGCCTTACCCATGCTAGCCTCCCAACTACCTCTATGTTAGGTATGGCAGGGGAAAAGAAGTGGGATGAGATGATGAAAATCTCACACCTTCTAATCTAATGTTGATTAAGAGGGAAAGGCCTAAAACCAAAATACAAAATTGGTAAAATGCTTCACCAATGTTGTCCTCCTAACTACCTCTACATTGGGTATGGTAGGGGGGAGAAAGCTAGGTGAGATGATGGGAATCTCACACCTTCTAATCCAACATTGATAGGGGGAAAGCCTGAAAATCAAAGTGGAAAGTTAGTATTTTTCCACTAAAAATAGTTTTAGGAGGCTACCAACTTTCTTAGCTTGGAAAGATGAGGGGAAGCTAACTTCCAAAAGTTTGATGGTTTTTGAAATGATTGCACCACCAAATTTGAAAAGTAAAAAATATTGGCAACAAAAATAAACAAAGGAGGAAAAATGTTTTAACGCTAGCTTTGGGCTGAAAAATTCATAGCAACTACTATTAAAAGTTACCACCCAACCACTTGCAACTTCTATGTTGTAGTATCTATCACAAGGGAAAATGAGTAGTGTTGATATTTTGAAGTTTTAGTGGAATGCTAATGTTGGCTTTGAAATTAATAGCAACTACTATGAAAATTTTGAAAATGCAAACACCTGCAACTTCGACACTAGACTTCGATTGTAGGGAGGGCTGGGTTGCAACATTGTTTGATGTAAATATTCAAAGGCTTTGAAGCAAAAAATTGCAAATTATAGGATGATAGGAAACATTGGCAAAAATGGTTATAATATTGGATGTAGAAATCAAGCATAAGTCCTTCTTCTAGTTTCAAGAAAATGGTTGCAATAAGAAAAATGGGTTGCTAGAAAATTTGATGGATCTAATGCAAAAGCCTCAACCCCAAATCCCTAAGGCCTTCAAAAAAATAAGATTCAAGATACCTTGCCTAGTTTGGTAGATTAACCAGGGACTTATGAAATACAAAATGGGGAGTTACGAAAATATAATGCAAAAAATTATAGATCTATGAAATTAAAAGAAAATGCAAATTGCATACAAAATGAAACTGTAAAACTTTATTGAAAATAAAAAAGAATGAGTTCCAAAAATGTGTATAAGAAATGCTCATGAGAGCAAAAGGGGTTCACTAGTGCAGAAGTTCAAAGCTTGTTGAAGCTAATGCAATCTACTCCATAGTCTAGGTGCTAAGTCACTCATGATGCTTTTGAACCTCTCCTGCCGAAAACTTAGATTTTTAAATTTGATCACTTCTAGGGGTGAGAAAAGTGGGGAATCTAGCTGCCAAAGTGTTCCATGTTAGGGGTTGGGAATTTGAGGAATGTAGCATTGACACCAAAACTCCACAAGTCTTAGGAGGGTTGCAAAAGTTGGTTTTCAGGGTTACAATACTTCCATGTTGGGGTTCAAGACAATGCAAGTGTAGGAACTTGCAAGAACTCTTGAGTGCATGAAAATGCCCAGGTGTGGAACTATGAACAAATTTCTAATCATGAAAAATTACTAAATATTCTCAAGATTATAGAACATATAGATGGTTTTTGAGGCTAGTTTTTATATGTTTTAGGCCATGAATGGTGCTACAAAATGGTTTTTCTTTGGTTGTAATTTAGTTGCATAATGGCTATAAATTTCTACCTCATATAGGTGAAATGGGTGCCCAAATCTAGGGGGTTACTATATATAGTAAGTTCCTTCCCCTCATGGCCATTCCATTTACTATAAATAGTAATGGAAGCACATCTTCTATGCTAAAGATTCATCCTCTATGCTAAGCCTTTCACCATCCTTGTTGAAGTGGCAAGTCAACGTTGGAGTGCATGAAATGTTAAAATTTGGCTTTTGTGACTTCCACGTTCGAAGCATGTAGTTTTCACACTAGGGGGTAATGTTTCTAGGCTGAGGAGAAACCACCTACTCCTCCATGCTGGGGATAGGTGAGAATTAGTTCCTTCAGATGTTTCCAGCATAGAAAAATGTATACCCCCAATAAAACCCATCAAATTGCCATTTTTTGCATTCCAAAAGGCAGTTTTGACCCTCCAAGACTAAATATAGACATTAGGTGACCTTTTTCACTTGGGGAATAAGGCTTTGATCACTTATAAAGAAATTGTCAGCCCAACAATTATGGAACAAGTGAGATTTCCCTCCATGGGTTACAATCTTCACAATCACAATGAAGGTTTACCTCGAGTTTCATGGGGTGAGAGCTACATGATAGAATTTTTCTATAACATACAAAATTTTATGGTGTTTCACCCCCCATTGTGTAGTATCTACCCCTCTAGCATGGAATACCTACCCCTAGCATGAAGGGGTTAGACAACATAGAGGGGTTAGCTAGCTAGGATGCATCGAGTTGGATCTCACCTACCCCACCTAAAATGTAGCCAAAACTTGCAGCCAATTTGTAGCAAAATTAAGGTTAAAATCCTATATAAACTAGCCTAGACATCATTTTCAATTTGGATCCACTTTTCACTCACACACTTTGGCATTTTTAGCAAGCATTTTTGCATTCAAGAGCTTTAAACACACATAGACCTTCTTGAATCCCTTGCATGGAACATCATTTTTAGGTAGTTGTTACCCCTAATAGCAATTGTCACCCCTCATAACTATTGTTACATTTCACTATAATAGTAGCAAAGGTTCAAAAGCATTGGGAGTTGTGAAGCATTCAAATCATGAAGCAACAAATTCCAATCTTCCACTAAAGTGAACCCCTGCTACCCTAGGAACATTTTTGTACACATTTCTCAAACTCATTCTTTATTCTTTTTAATAAAGTTTAAGGTTTCTGGTTTTGTGTGCAATTTTCATTTACTTTTAGTTTTCTAGATTTGTAATCTTTTGGAATTTTATTTTTGCAATCTTGTTCACTCTACTCTAAGTCCTTGGGTAATTTGTTGGACTACCTAGGGCACCTTGAATCCCATTTTTTGGAGCCCCAAGGAATTAAAGGTTAAAGTTGTGATCTTGAGATTTTTAGTTTTCCAATAATTTGAACTTTTAGGTTCTAAAAGCCCTGGTGTAAACCAATAATTCATAAGAAGAAGTAGGAAAAATAACCTAAATCTTCGAATATAGAACATGTGCATTGTACTCCAGGACTCATAGGTGCTACTCACAAAAGGCCTTCACCTAGAAGTAGATAGAAGGAAAGTAGTCATAATCTTGATCTTTAGATCAAACATATGTATAGTAGTAAGTCAATAAAGAAGTACTAGAGGAGTTGGTAGAAGATGAAGCTAAGAATACCAACAACATCCAAGAGAAAAACTATCATCAATTTCTTCAGCTTGGTCCTCTTGAGCATTAGAAGTCATTGTAGTAGATAGCCTTCTATGACTATATTATCCAATCCTTCACTTCATACCATTATGAGGTAGAGAAATTCTACTAGAGTCATATAGTTGATGGTGCCATGACATTTATTGGTGGAGTTCTTGTGCCTATTGTTACATGGGTAATCTCAAGGATTATAGGATTTCCAAAGAAACCAAGGAATAATTGGTGATCATGAACTTAAAAGATCTATTCCAAGATTAGGTTGAAAGTATTATTGGAGAGCTTTAGCATGGAAAATATGAGATGAATATGTCTAAGTTTTTTGTAGTCTAAAATTCCATGTATAAAATTGTCACAGATAACTTCTTTTCCATCAAACAACCATTAGGTATCTTTGCTCAAGTGAAAAAGGTTATGATCAGGATAAGGGGAAAGTGTACCATCAATATCTCTTATTTTCTCTATAAGGCCTTAATTTATATCTTTCCAAGATCAAAGATGTTACCATGGATCGAAGGGAGATTTATATCTTTCCAAGATTGTAGATGTTGCCATGGATAGAAGGGAGATTTGTATCTTTCCAGGGTTAATTTGAAATCTCTGTAAACTAGTAGAGATAGTTAAGAATGTGTGAAGATCTCCCACAATAGCAAGAATGGTAGATGAGGAGAAGGTATTGATGATTGCTCTAAGATGACATTCTTAGGTCATTTGAGTAGTAACTAACATGGAGGATGAGATGAGCTCCACATAGATATCTTGTATCTGATCTTAATACCAACTCTACCATTGCCAAGTGATATCATTGACTATACCTCAAGCATCTTAACAAATGTAGGTGAAATGGTCTCACAATTTTTTTTCTTGATCGTCTAGTCTCAACATTACAAAAAACCAAGAGTCTCTTTCTTGTGGTAGTTCTTAGTCTATAATGCACAACAAAGGTAAGTGTTGGCACAATTTGGCCATTTCATGGAACAGCAAAAGTAGAGATATTGGCAAAAATAAATTTGTAAAACAACTACATAAACAACAAATCTATTTTTAAACTACTAGAAAAATATGAATAATGCTTGGATAAATCACTGGACAAGTCCATAAACTATAGAGGATACTAATGTATTACTTCCAGCCACATATTGGCTAGAAGAATTCATTGCAACAAAAGACAAATTCTGGAGAAGACTCTGGGTGGCATTCTTAAATCTCTCACAATTTGGAATAGTCTTAGAATTTTGAAGGATGTTGGAACACTTGAAATTAGGAACTCGAATGAAAGAAGTTTTTTCAAAGCGTATATAGCAAAGATCCATCTAGACTTTACCTCCCAGCTATCTTTGGCTTAAAAATCATTTTGAAGAGCATTGTGTGCATCCATGGTGCAATTTTTTTTAACTGAAATGATAAATACAAGGTATTTACACTTGCTGTGTCAGATCTCAAATCATCCATCAACATTGAAAGATTTAAATGAAGGTACTGGTACAAAATCTACAGACAAAAAATGTTGATGTGACAAAAATTGCTTCCTTACGGCATGCTCAAATGTTTAAGCACTGGGATCCCTAGAACTCCTTAGAAAGCATGCGTAGTAGCAACATGGCATGCTTCCTCGTAACAAAATCACACTCCATTTGAAGCACCAACACCAATTTCATGACTGTACTACACGACAGTATCTACTGCAGAACCTTCAATCTCTACCTAGACTTACACAGTCATCAACGAACACGCACAGCTATAGTCGTTCCCACCACCGACATGTGCCAGATCTTCCTACACACCAACAGCACAGCCAGCGCATGGTCCGCCACTGCTGAACAACCCTTGGGTATCTGCATGAGCAAATGCAGAAGGCATAGAACCCTTTCTGACACTGCCATGTTCTCCATCCTTGCCAGAAGCTTCATCATCGACCGCATGGCTCTGACTGACACTGCGTCCGCCAAGTTCCTGCATGAGTACTCACACGCGTAAGAAAGCACATTCGTTTTTGTTGAGAATGCAGATGCTCCGACGATGCCACCAAGGAGGTCGAAAAGGCCATAGAACTCCACCACGCTCAGGAAATCCCACTTTTGGACTAGTGATATAGACGATGCCGAAGTGCCGTAGTGACCATGGCTCCCGGGCTATAAAGTTGAATGGCTACTATCTGCAGTGACTCTCGAGAAGATGAAGCACTAGGTCCGATAGGTTTGGAACTGGAGTCTTTGTTTCCGCTGGTCCGAACTGGTTTTGGTTGTGGACCAGAATTGGAATTGGAATTGGAATTTGTAGTAGTGTTTTGATTGATCCAGGCATGGACCATTTGCAGCAGTGTGTGGTTGGGCGTGAGATGAAGTGAGGGAAGCAACTCATTTGTGACTGGGCATGTGCGTTGGTTGTAGCGATGCAGCCATGTGCTGCTTCTGTCATAGGTGATGCTGGTGCATAGCGTCACTAGATCCCTCATTATTTCCATTCATATGGGACATCCAAACGATGCTAGAATCACTTCTACATTTGTCACCACCACCATTGATACGTATATACTTATCCATCCATGTATGCCTCAAATCCATCGTTACTATTACTATTAGGATCAAAAAATAATTAAAATATTTTAAAATATATGCATGGGATGTTTATTCAACAATGGGACACTTGTTAACCATAGCTTTTTTATCTTCATAGTGGTTACAACCACACAAAATTTTTGTAACTTACCTAGCTTGTTGGGCAAGTAAGATCTCCAAAGTTGTTGGGCAAGTTATAACTTCCTTACTTGGGAGAGAAGTTAGCTAAGATATTTTGAAATATGTAACTACCTTTTGAACCCTATAAAAAGGCTTCAGGGGTAAGAAGAAAGATATCATCACACACTCTTGGAAGAGCATTGTAAAGAAGAAATTGTGAAAGATTGCTTGTAAGATGACTTGCTAAAGAAAAGATTTCAGCCTCTTTGTCATAGTCCTATGAGTTATGCTTATTATTTTTATTTTGTTTAAATCGTTTAGCTAGTGGTTTAGATAGTATCATGTTTGGCAAGTAATTTTGGAATTTTTAGATTGCTCTTATTCTTTCTTGTTGCATAAAAGAAGATTTCTATTAAAGTTTTGCCATAGAAGCGCTTGTCTTTGAAAGCCTTAAGAGCATTTTAGTAGTAATTTTGATTATTGTGCAACACATAAGAACTGCTATTGAGATTTTTGTAAGAGAGCCTCTACGTGTAGTCAAGCCATTGAACAATTCAATAGTCAAGAGGGTTCAAAAAATATTTGGTATTTTGATGGGACCAGAATAGCTTCTTTTATCTTTAAAGTGAATCTCCATGGTATTTCAATCAGAAATTGTCAAGTCTTTTGAAGGTTCTATTGAATGCAATTGTTGACATCCATTATCTAGCCAAGATGGAGTCTCGTACGTGATAGTTCACGCAACAATTTTTGGTTGCATAGTAGGATTGTCTTGAAGAAATTGCTTATTTGAGCCTTGGAAGTTTGAACAATTTGTAGTTATTGAATTTGGGATAACTTTATTGCAAAGTGTTTACTCGTATCATTTTACCTTGTTTAAACATTTGAGGTCTTAACACAAATCTGCTTTCTTTTTTGTCTATTTCCATTAAATCTTGCTCTATTTCAAGTTTTCTTGTGGAACTATCTCTTTCTCTGGGGAAAATTAGAAGTAGATTCACCAAGTTGTGCTGAGATGTTTTTACAAAATTTTATTTGTTACAAGTAGGTATTATAAGGACCGCATAGACTAGGTAGTGGAACAAAATAGAAACTCTCAACAACTCACAGTACTTGACAAAGTTGGCTGAATCTCTTTAAGATAAGTCATTTGTAGTTTACACACAATGCAATCGTTTCATTTTTCACAACCACACACCGCAACAGCACACACACATAATCACATTAACTATTGATTCTATTTGGAGGTATCTGGGCCTTGGTGTTGCCACAGACCAGTAAACACCTAAACCCTATTCGAGGACACTCGTTGGTAGTCGCATCCCAAACAGTCGCCAAAAGTTTTTTTGGCACTAGAAGGAGGGCTGAAAATTTAGCCTCTAGGTTCATAAGCCTTATGATTTTAGCATATCAACAATTCTTAGTTACTATAAAGGCTTAAGAAATTAGATATTTTCAGTTCATGACCAAGAAGATTGATAGTTTGAAAAATTTGAAAGTTTCAAAAGATATTCTAGATTCTAAGACTGATTCTTTATCAGAAGAAGAACAAAAGAAAGATTTTGAATTGGGAACAAGTAGTGCAGTGAAAATTAGAAGATCAAGAAGATCACCCAGTATATCTAGTTTATTGATTCGTAAGAGAAGATCTAGAAAGTCTAAGAGTTCAATTATCCA
The DNA here is from genome assembly GCA_015680685.1 of Gnetum montanum. NCBI lineage: Eukaryota > Viridiplantae > Streptophyta > Gnetopsida > Gnetales > Gnetaceae > Gnetum > Gnetum montanum. The sequence goes on from MNCI01012294.1 coordinate 295,548, forward strand.
AAGGAATAGGATGGCGAATCCTTGGCAAAGAGTTACACCATTAGGATTTCAAAATTACAATGATATTCCTAAGGTAGTTTACAAATATTTTCCTAAGCTTTTCATTCTTGGAAAAGCTTATTTAGCTGAAGAATATATTCACATGTTTGAGTTAGCTTTAGCTCATGAAAATATTCAACATCAAGATCAAGCTTGTAGGTTGTTTGTATCAAATTTAAAGGATATGGCTCAGTTTTGGTATTTAAACTTACCAAGTAATAGTATTATAGGTTGGGATGACATGAAGAGTCTTTTCTTAGCCCAGTTTGGTAATCAATTAGATCAACAACAACTATACTGTGGGTTGATACAAGCTAAGCAAGGAGTTAAAGAATCAATTAGAGATTTTAACATCAAGTTTTAACGAATTTGTGGACTCTTTCAAGGACAATATAGACCATCAAAAGAAATGCTTAAAGAAACTTATCTTAAGGCTATCAACCCCAACATTTCAATTTGGCTAAGGAGAACTCCAAAATTAACTACACTAAATGACTACTTAGTGAAGCTATACAGTTAGAAAAATAGTTGAACTTGAATCTTAAAGGAAATATTGCAATTCAAAAAAGAGAAGAAAGAGGTATGATTCCTATGCAAGATTTTGCTCAATTTAAAGCTTTACCAGGTCCATCTCATGTTAAGATAGAGCAAGAGCAAGGACATGAAAGAGTAGAATCTGAAAAAGGACAATTAATAAGAGATATGTCTAACAAAATAGTGAAGCTTGAAAACGCCTTGGCAAGAGCTAATATCAAGGAAGAAAGAAAAAATATAAAGCATAAACATCAAGAAAGTAAGTTAGTAGAAGATGAGGATGAAAGTGATCTTATTATGTCCAACTTTCTTGATATTGAATCTGATAATGAGTTATCTAGTGTTCATTATGTAAGTAAATCTTCTAGCAGTGGATCAAGTGATACTTCTTCTCTATCAAGTTTTGAAGAAGATATGTCTTCAGATGAAGAATGTAATAATAATGAGGAAAATGGATATAGTCTCAAATAAAAGGAAAGAATAACTACTTCTAGACCTCCAAATGTTATTACTAATCCATCTACTAAGAGAAAAGCTTTAGAGCCGAATAGAAGAGATAAGAATAAAGGTAAAGACAATCAAGTAGAGAAAAGCACTCCAAATCAATATTTTAATAAATGGATAAAGAGATTGAGCTTTATTGGTGATGGAGAGTATGATTTGATTGAATACTTAAACATGTCAAGGCCAATATTAGCTTTTATCAGTTTCTTCAAATAGGAGATTAGCAAGGAAAGACTTTAGAGTTCATTAAAGGTAAAAGCAAAGTTAGAGAATTAAAGTTAAGTTATGTGTCTAATAATGATGAGAAATTAAAGACCTCGTATGACAAGGAAGCTCCTCCTTTTCTTTTGACAATGAAATTAAAGGATAAATACTTACACAATTGTTTGATTGATTCTGGAGCTATGTCTACTATAATGCCATTGTCTATATGTAAGAAACTGGGTTTGATTCCTAAAAAATCAAATAAAAAGATTGTTCAAGTGGATAAAAGTAGAGTGAAGATTGCGACTCAATTACCTAATGTTCTATTGGAAATTGCTTCTGAACCCTGCGTCAGAAGTAGAGTAACTATTCAAGTGGCAGATATACCAGATTTGCATAGTCTCTTATTGAGTAGAAGTTGGAGCAATAATTTCTCAAGTTACATATGAACAGATTATTCTCAATGTGGCTACCTTGGAAAGGAGAACAAAATCAGATATACATTTATAGTGAACCTTTGATGATTGATAACATTACTTCAAATGGAGAAAGTAACATGGTTGAAAAAAGAGGTGTTGAAAACAACATTTGTACACTCCAAGAAAATTATAGTTCTGAAAAAGAACCAATCAATGAACATTCATGGGAAGAAGCCTTTGTATCCTAAGAAGAAGAAGAAGGATCCAATTGGGAAAAAAAATAAGAATTCATCTGAGAAAGAAGATGAGAGGATTGCTAAATAAAAAGCTCAAGTAGATCAAGTTAAAAGCTCCATCAAGTCAGAAAATAATAGAAAAGCATTCATCACTTCAGAGATTGCTTATGAGAAGGTTAGAGATATGAGGATTCCTACCAAAGTAATCCTCACCATTCTCTTCCCATCTCAACAATAGTCCATGAACAAAGGACATGATAATGTACAATTTCTTTATTTTTTTAGGAATGAGGTTTTTATACCACCAAACCTTATGTTTGATGGAAATTTTCCTCCAAAAAGATTTATCAGTTCAGCTGTAAAAATTCAATAAAAGCTTTAGTACAGTTCATTTTTAAAGGGCTTGCATAAATTTCTTTAAGCTTTTAAAGCAGGCAGAAATGTTGGCATATTTTGGCCCTTTCATGGAACAACAAAAGTAGAGATACTAACAAAAAGCAATTTGTAAAACAACTGCATAAACAACCTATCTGTTTTCAAACTACTGGAAAAATATGAATAATGCTTGGATAAATCACTAAATAAGTCCATAAACTGTAGAGGATACTGATGTATTACTTCCAGCCACATATTGGCATTCTTAAATCTCTCACAATTTGTAACAGTCTCAGTATTTTGAAGAACGTTGAAACACTTGAAATCAGGAACTCCAATGAAAGAAGTGTTTTCAAAGTGTATATAGCAAAGATCCATCCATACTTTACCTCCCAGCTATCTTTGGCTTAAAAATCATTTTGAAGAGCATTGTATGCATCCATGGTTCAACTTTTTTTAATTGCAATGATAAATACAAGGTATTTACACTTGCTGTGTCAGATCTTAAATCATCCATCAACATTGGAAGATTTAAATGAAGGTACTCATAGAGAATCTATAGAAAAAAAATGTTGACGTGAAAAAAATCACTTCCTTATGACATGCTCAAATGTTTAAGCACGGGGATCCTTGGAACTCCTTAGAAAGCATATGTAGCAGCAGCATGGCACGCTTCCTCGTAACAGAATCACACTCCATTTATAGCACCAACACCAATTTCATGACTGCACCACATGCTAACATCTCCTATAGAACCTTCAATCTCTACCCAGACTTACACAGTCGCTGAAGAACACCCATAGCCATAGTCGTTCCCACCACCAACACATGCCCGATCTTCCTACATAGTAACAGCACAGCCAGCGCATGGTCCACCATCGCTGAACAACCCTCGGGTATCCACACGAGCAAATGTAGAAGGCACAGAGTCCTTTCTGACACCTCCATGCTCTCCGCCCTTGCCAGAAGCTCCATCATTGCCGGCATGGCTCCGATCGACACCACGTCCACCAAGCCCTGCGTAAGTACTCACACACATAGGAGAGCATCTATGTTTTTGCTTAGAACGTAGACGCTCTGGTGGTATCGTCGAGGAGGTCGACAAGGCCACGAAACTCCACCATGCTCAAGAAATCCCACTTTTGGACTGATGATGTAGACGATGCCAAAGCAGCCGTGGCGACCATGCCTCCCGTGCTAGAAAGTTGCATGGCTACGGTCTACAGTGACTCTGGCAAAGATGAAGCACTCAGTCTAGTAGGTTCAGAACTGGAGTCTTCATTTCCACTGGTTCAGAATAGTCTGGTTGTGGATTGGAATTGGAATTAGAATTGGAATTTGCAGTAGTGTTTTTACTGATCTAGGTGTGGACCATTTGCAGGAGTGTGTGGTTGGGCATGAGATGAAGCGAGGGAAGCAACTCATTTGTGACCGGGCATGTGTGTTGGTTGTAGCGATGCAACCATGTGCTGCTTCTGTCATAGGTGATGCTGGTGCATAGCATCACTGGATCCCTCATTATTTCCATTGATATGGAACAACCAAACCATGTTGGAATCGCTTCTACATTTTTCATCGCCGCCATTGATACTTATATACTTATCCATCCATGTATGCCTCAACTCCATCGTTACTATTACTATTAGGATCAAAAAAATAATTAAAAAATTTTAAAATATATGCATCAGATGTTTATTCAATAATGGGATACTTGTTAACCATAGCTTTTTTATCTTTATAGTGGTTACAACCACCCAAAATTTTTGTAACTTACCTAACTTGTTGGGCAAAAAATCTCCTAACTTTTTGGGCAAGTAAGATCTCCTAACTTATTGGGCAAGTTATAACTTTCTTACTTGGTAGAGAAGTTAGCTAAGATATTTTGAAATATGTAACTACCTTTTGAACCCTATAAGAAGGCTTCAAGGGTAAGAAGAAAGATATCATCACACACTCTTGAAAGAACATTGTAAAGAAGAAATTGTGAAAAATTGCTTGTAAGATGACTTGCTAAAGAAAATATTTCGGCCTCTTTGTCATAGTCCTGTAATTTATGATTATTGTTTTTTATTTTGTTTAAATTGTTTAGCTAGTGGTTTAGATAGTATCATGCTTCGCAAGTAATTTTGGGATTTTTAGATACCTCTTATTGTTTCTTGTTGCATAATAGAAGATTTCTATTAAAGTTTTTCCATAGAAGCGCTTGTGTTTGAAATCCTTAAGAGAATTTTAGTAGTAATTTTGATTATTGTGCAACATATAAGAACCACTATTGAGATTATTGTAAGAGAGCCTCTACATGTAGTCAAGCTGTTGAACAATTCAATAGTCAAGAGGGTTTAGAAAATCTTTGCTATTTTGATGGGGATAGAATAGCTTCTTTTATCTTTAAAGTGAATCTCCATGGTATTTGAATCAGAAATTGTCAAGTCTTTTAAAGGTTCCATTGAATGCAATTGTTGACATCCATTTTCTAGCCAAGATGGAGTCTCGTACGTGATAGTTTACGCAGCAATTTTTGGTAGCATAGTAGGATTTTGTTGAAAAAATTGCTTATTTGAGCCTTGAAATTTTGAACAATTTGTAGTTATTGAATTTGGGATAGCTTTATTGCAAAGTGTTTACTTGTATCATTTTACCTTGTTTAAACATTTGAGGTATTAACACAAATTTGCTTTCTTTTTTGTCTATTTCCATTGAATCTTGCTCTATTTCTAGTTTTCTTGTGGAACTATCTCTTTCTCTGGGGAAAATTAGAAGTAGATTCGTGGAGTTGTGCTTAAATTTTTTTACAAAATTTTATTTGTTACAAGTAGGTATTATAAGGACCATGTAGACTAGGTAATTGAAAAAAATAGAAACTCTCAACAAGTCATAGTACTTGGCAAAGTTGGCTGAATCTCTTTAAGATAAGTCATTTGTAGTTTACGCACAACGCAATCGTTTCATTTTTCACAACCACACTCTGTAATAGCACACACACATAATCACATTAACTACTGAGTCTATTTGGAGGTATCTAGGCCTTGGTGTTGCCAGAGACTAGCAAGCACCTAAACCCTATTTGAGAACACTTGTTGGCGGTCGCGTCCCAAACGGTCACCAACAGTAAGAATCAAGCCTTCAAAATCAACGATGAAGGTTCACAAGACCTTGAAAGTAATTTTTAGTAGATGATGCAAGCCATTATGGGTGATGAGCTAATGACTCATTTTTCTCTCCTTTCTCAATCTCAAATTCATGTACCTTCATAGAGCATTTCCTCATCACATTGATCAAGATGTAATATGAACAACATCTAGCATGTAATTGAAGTTCTTCAAGTAGCTATTGAACTTATGGTTTGTAAAAACCTTGGAAAATGGAAAAATAGAAAAATATGCTTGTTGAATCTTGTAGGACTTGGAACATTTTATAATCAAATCTAAAAACAATTAGATCTGAAAACACACTACAAATTATCTAGAGAAATTATTAGAACCCTACAAATTTGAATAAATCATTAGAGGCAAAATATTGCACTATAGTTGGTCAAGAAACACTATAAATCACTCTCAAAATGTTCTAAACTCTAGCAAACATTTGCTATGATAACAAAATGAAAGTAGAATGAAAATAGTAAAAATAGTAAAAATAGCACAAGAACACATAGAGTTATGTGGTTTGGGCCTTTTATACCCTACTTCCACAACAATGTTGATCTACTTTCTATTCTTCTCAAATCTTCAAGACACAAGCTGTCATGGTAACTTTTCCAAACACCCAATTTGTTATTCCAACAAATCTCAGATCAACACCAACAAGACTCACATCTCCAAGGTAAAACCTTGATACAATGCTTTCACTTCAAAGCACATGCTAAAGGCTACACCAAGCCTTCTATTTATGAAGAAACATGAGGACCAAACCCCGATCCTAATACATGTAAGATAAAACACATACTTACATTAAATGCAACATAAAAGGAAATACAACAATTAATGTATTTGTCTTCATTTTCCCAACAAACTCTCCCTTGAAGACAAATCCAACCAGCATTTAAGAGATGTGTACTTCTGATTAAACATCAGTTATCCCAAGCTTCTTCCTTCAAAAAATGTGTTTTTTAGCTATCAGTGGTTTTTTTAAAGCATCAACAATGCTGAGCTTTGTATGGACCTTTGAACATGCACCAAGCCAACCTCTATGATTTTTCATATGAAGTGGAATCCGACATCTATATGTTTTGCCCTGGCATGAAAGGCAGAATTGTTTGCAACATGGATTGTACTCAAACTATTATAAAACATAGCATACCTTTGTTTTTTTAATCCAAGAGACTGCAAAAATATCTTCATCCATAACATCTCCTTGCATGCTTCTATGAGGGCTATGTACCCTGATTCAGTTGTAAATAAAGTTACTAGTGGTTGTAGATGTGACAACCAACTCATTGCTGCACCACCAAAAATAAATGTGTACCTTGTAGAAGATCATCTTGTATCATGATCAACAGCAAAGTTTGCATCTACAAAACCTTCAATGTGTAGGTTAGCATCTCCAAAAAAATAACCAATGCGCTTTTGTGCCCTTTAAATATTTTAAAATCCATTTGACAGCTAACTAGTGATTCCACCCATAGTTGATCATAAATCTACTAACTACTCCAATGGCATAAGCAATATCAGGATGTGTACAAAACATGGCATACATCAATGACCCAACAATAGAAATATATGGGATATTATTAACCTTTTCAAAATCCTCTTTTGACTTTGGAAAGTCCTTCTTTGATAAAGTAAATTGTGCTAGAAAAGGTGTACTTACAGGTTTTGCATCCTCCATGTTGAAACGCTTTAAGACCTTTCCAATGTAATCTTCCTAACTCAACCACAGCTTCTTCCTTTTACTGTCCCTATAAATATTCATACCAAGAATTTTCTTTACCTGTCCCAAATCCTTCATTGCAAATTCTTTTCCCATTTCCAATTTTAAACGTTTTATCTCTACTATATCATTTCCAGTAATTAGCATATCATCAACATACAAAAAAAACACTATAAATTTACCTAAAACATCTCCAAAAAAATATGCATAGTGGTCTAGGTTATTTTTTTTTTGATAAAATAGCTTCTTCATGAAAGTATCAAACCTTTTCAAAACACATAAACTATTTTTCAATTTACAAACCAGACCTTAACCTTGTTGTTCTTCATACCCTTCTAGCTGTTTCATGTAAATTTCCTCCTCCAAATCTCCATGGAGGAATGTTATTTTTATATCAAGTTTTTCCAACTCTAGGTCCATGTAGGCCACCAATGATAGCACTAAACATATAGAAGAGTGTTTTACTACTAGAGAAAAAATTTCTTGAAAGTCAATACCTGGTTTTTGTGTATAGCCTTTCATCACCAACCTAGCCTTGAAACATTTTTCCCCATTTTTTTCTAATTTAATTCTATATAGCCACCTGCAATCCAAGGATTTTCTCCTTTTTGGCAACTAAACTAGCTCCCAAGTTTTGTTCTATTAGAGTGATTCCCATTCATCATTCATAGTTGCCTTCTACTTTGTGGGATCAACACATGCCATGGCTTCCTTCACTATTTTTGATTCATCACTATCACTGTACAGTACATAATTCAATGAGGGAGAGTACCTGGCAAGAGGTCTGGTAGTTCTAGTTGACCTTCTAACCCAATGAGACACATTTGTAGCTTTTTTTTCATCATCTTCTACCTCATTTTCTTGGTATCCTGCATTTTCTCCTTGTTTTCCTAAGTTCTCAGCTTGTTGCCACGTACTTTTAGCGTGTTGTCCAAAGTTTCCAAATCTAGAAAATCCATGAATTTCATCATTTTCAATTTCTTTAGTCATGCTAAAAGGAGTCCTTATACTTTCTGAGCCATTTCTATCCTTGTCTTTCTTTTCTAGCTCACTAAACATCACATTTTCTCTAAATTTAATGTCTCTTGATCTCACTACACATTTCAATTCAAGATCCTAAAGTCTGAATCCTAACTCATCTTCTCCATATCCAAAAAATATGCAATTTTTAGCCCTATCCTCCAACTTAGTTCTATTTTCCTTTGGAATATGCATAAATGCCTCACATCCAAAAACTCTTAAATGACTGTATGAAATGTTTTTATCTTTCCAAACAACTTTTGGAACAATATTATCAATTGAAGAATGTGGAGACCTATTCACTAAATATGCAGCAGTCATAACTGCCTCTCCCCAAAATGTCTTAGGTAGGCTTGCACCTGAAACCATGATTCTAGCACAATCCAACAATGTTCTATTGCATCTATGAGCAACTCCATTTTTCTGTGGTGTACTAGGAAGGGTACAATGTGCCTAATTTCTTTGATGTTGCAAAACTCAAAAAATACTTTAGAATTGTACTCCCCACCATTATCAGTTTGCAAACATTTTATTTTTAAATTTTTTTCATTTTCTACTCTTGCAACAAATGTTTTGGAAACTGAAAACACTTCATCTTTTGATTTTAGCATATAAGCCCAAACCTTCCTTGTACAATCATCTATGAAAGTCACAAAATAAATAGATATGCCAAGAGAAATAGGAGTCATAGGACCACAAACATCAGAATAAACCAATTCTAACTTATTTTTCTTTCTACTATCCAAATCCCTACAAAAGTTTACTCTCCTAGATTTTCCATCTAAACAGTCTTTGGAATCAGTTTGAGCATAAGAAAATATAGGAATGAGAGTCTAATTTTGAAGTACCTTTATGCTTGACTAGCTAATGTGTCCAAGGAGTCTATGTCAGAGTTCATAATTTTCTATTTCAGAAACTATTGCAATAGAGTTGAATGAATCTACCATCAATGTATATAAGCTTCCCTCCTTTTTTCCTTTTAGAATGGTCATGATTCCCTTGGAAATACTCCAATGTCCACCTCCACTACTGAAATTTAGACCTAAATCATCCAGCTATGGAACTAAAATCAACTTATTTGTAACTTCAGGAACATGTCTAACATTATCTATTGTCACTTTTGGCATCCCTGCTTGTTGCAGACTTATACTTCCAATTCCAAGAACTTTTAAAGCTTTTCCATTAGCAACATATACAAAACTAGATTCAACTTTATGATAAGATGCAAAATAAGACTTATTTGGACAAATATGAAAGGAGGCACCTAACTCAATCAACCATATTTCACTACTACATCCATTTGCCACCATTGTACATTGTTCTTGAATCAAAAAACTAATGTTTTCATCAGCTACATGTACCTATGATGTGTAGTGACCAAAAACGTCGATGGCTGCAACACACCAAGGGACATGACAATCTCAACCACATACCCATGGGAGGATTGTGCTGGGTGTGTGTGTGGATACAAGGTGCCCTTAACAGTCTTGTTGATTAGATAGGAACTTAATCGGCATCTATATAGCCTTTTGCAACATATAATTTGAAAACGGGGTGAAAATGTGAGTAATGCTTGAAAATAAATAAAGAGAAAAACAATGCAACACATGAGAATAAGAAAGAAACAAAGTAAAATACAGTTAGAAAAATGCACTACTTCAAAGCTACAAGTTTGCTCTGTTAGGGTGGATACAGTCAATTGCACAATGTGACGGAGTGCAGAGATTTCGAGAGTACCGAGGACGTGTAGAGAAAAGCAAGTTATGCAATTGGGCATTGATAATGTGTGGCTTCTACCAAGGTGGTAGAAGGGGGACAGAACAGAGTATTCGCTGGGAATGGTAACTGTTTGTAGTGTCAAATAGAAAGCTTACAATGCTTGATGTTGCAATGTGTCAGGAGAAGAACTTCAGTGCGAGAGAGAGGAAGCTTGGATAGAATTTTGAACAAAACCCAATTGAATAGAAGAAGCTACAGAAGCAAAGAGAGAGCTAGAGAGTTTGAATGTTGCTCGTCAGGGTATTTATGGGACCAAGGGCATGCAAAGGAAGAAATTTTGGATGCCACGTGCCTTGGGACTTCATTGACTTTCTAGTGCCACACGTGCCAGTATGACTATTGGACGCGCATGACCGTTGTGACTATGAGTCTGCAATTCCATAACTATGAGCCTACTATGCCATAATTTTGTCGTCATCATCTGGAGACGTGTGCCAACGGTCTAATTAGGTGAAGTGTATTGATGTCACACAACCACCCGCATGCTTTACTGTGTGTCGTAGCGGAGCATGCTTGGCGTAGCGTAGCATGTTGTCCTACGTTTCACTACACATATGCTACATGCTTGCTATGCTATGCTATGCTATGCTATGCTATGTAGCATAGCATAGCATAGCATCTGGCCTTAGTCATGAAAACTTGGGGAATCCACAAACCTTGCTTCCTACACTGGGGAACTTACAACCTTGCTAGTCGTGCCCATTGAGCTACCTTCTGTCTCTTCCGTAGGATTGCTATGCCTTGTTGCACCATGTAGCTCAGTGTACCATAGCAGTAGACATAGTCTGCCACTTCCTAATGGAAAAGGACATTGTTGCAGGACTTGAATTTGGGTCATGAAACTGGTCGTGTGGTTGTTGATATGCTACGCTATGCTATGTAGCATAGCGTAGCATGGAACATTGCTTTGAAACTATTTTCTAAAGCTTGCTATACTACATAGCGGGATGAAACGTAGCATAGTAGACTTCGTGCCTTAGAAAACTTGCCAAACTATTTTGCACATCCAGAATGCTGCTACTAACTCCATGCATCGTTTCTAGGTAGGTTGTCAACTAGGTAGACTACTTGGGTGGATAGGCAGGATAATCCGTAGAGCCTATTCTTGCCAAAAGTAGAAAATTTGCTGAACTGGCCAGCCTAAACTCAGAGCATTCTTTTCCCAAAGAACTACCATAATGCTGCACGAATTGCAATGCCTGGTCAAGAAAGAATGACCTCACATTTTTTTGGGGTGTTTCATGATGTTCTTTCTTCTGACTTCTTCTCCTTTCCTTTATTTTTCTATGTTTTCCATGCAAAGCAATCCTTTTTCAAATGACCTTTCTTCTTACAGTACTAGCACTTTTGAGTTTGAGTTCTGCCATGTGATACTCCTATGTCCATGCTTCTCCCCCTACTTAGGAAACATCTCCTACTTCTACCTCTTTCCTTTTGCTACATGAACATTTCTAGATCTAGAAGATTCATCTACTCTTCCTTCTAAATCCTAAAGAGTAGACACAACCTATTCAAATGTCATAGATGAAACACTCATATAAGTAGTAATAGATGTCACAATTGTAGAATTGGAATCAAGTAAGGAGTCTAACAAAGCATAAGATTTAACTAAATCTGGAATAACAATATCATATTCCTCCAACTTATTAAGATTTTCCATCATCTCATTCAAATGATATTGAAGAGACACATCAGATCTCTTCTTGCATCTAAAACTTTCTGATAAATGTGAAAGGTATTCAAACCTGATACTTTGTCAAACCTATTCTTCAGTGTTTGCCACAAATCTTGTAGATCCATATAAGGTTTGATTGAGGCTAAAATCCTATTTCATAGGGTTGGATTAATGAAAGATAATGCCCTAGTCTTAATTTTCCTCCAACCAGTATTTCACATTCTTGTTGGTTAAGAGGGTTCTAGGACCTCTTGGCACTCCTTTTTTGCTAAAACAGCCTTCATCAAAATGCTTCAAATGTTCCAGTTCCTTCCTGAAACACCACAAAATTTCAGCTTTGAAACAAGAATGATTCCAGCCCCTTTCAGCATTTAGAAGGCAAAACTTGACTAAGGCATGGAACTCACACCTAGCTTGATCAAGCCAGCTTGCTCAAGCTAGCTTGCTCATGTTATCAAGCTAGCTTGCCCTCAATGTGACCAACCATTCAGAGCTTCCAAATCAAGTCAAAACAATTCTAATTTGAACAAGCAAGGTCTCCCCGGGGTCCACTCATGACTACTCCAAATTTTAGCATCCAAAATCCAAGATTTCAAGACAAAATTGCACAAATCTTGCTACTCATGCCAAGGTCTTGCCCAAGTCATGCTAGCAGCATCAGCCAGCATGAGTCTAGTGTGAGTAACTCAAAACTTTCTTTAAAAAGCCCCAAAATAGCATCAAAATGGTCTAATTTCAAGGGTACAACTCATCCTCACGGTCCATTAATGATTTCTCCAAGTTTCAGCCTCTAGAACATCAGATTTCAGCTCAAAAAAATGTTCATTTTCATTGCTCATGCCTAGGTCACGCCCAGGTCATGTTGCAGCATGAGTCCAACTTGAGTTCAGCATGAGCACTATTCATTAGTGTGAGCACTATTCACCAGCATGAGTACGATTCATCAGCGTGAGCACTATTCATCAGCATGAGTACTATTCATCAACATGAACACTATTCATCAACGTGAGTACTATTCATGCCCAGATAAAAGTACCCCAAATGCATGCTAAGGATAAGCCAGGACCAAATCAACTCACACTAGGAGCCCTGGTGAAGCAGAGAGACCTTAAATAGCCACCAAACCACTCAAATCGACACTGTGTAGTAGTCGACTCAAGGACCGAGAAGTTTCAAGCAAGCTGGAGTTAATCCCTCTTGATTTTCTTGGTAAATCACCACCATTTGTATTCTTCTCGAGCTCTTACACTCAAAATTATGCCATGAGCTTAAGCTAGCTTGCACAAGCTAAAAAAAATTGTAAGATATATTGTATCCGGTCTAGAACGTAGTCTACCTACATACGTACAGCTATGCATTGAACACCTATCACACGATCCGTTTTTTTCTCTTGTCTCACAACCATTAATCTCATTCGCAAATCCTACTCCTAAGCCAAGAAAAATGTATAAATACCTTGTTCATTGACATAAAAAGGGTTGTCAATTTTGGAGAAAGAAAACTAGAAATCCTGAGCCCAAATGCCCGTGAACCCCAACAACTGCAAATACCTCACATCGGTGCTTCACATCTGAATTGCAACCTAGACACACAACTACATTTTGACTGTTGCAAAGTCTTGTTAAACAATATAATACAATTTCATTATTGCCTTCCATTTATATTTTTTACTCTTTTTATGCTTTGTTTACAATATAGCTCTATTTACAATTTGCTTACAATTTAGTCTTTGTTTACGCTCTACGCTCTGTTTACATTTCATGTCACTATTTGCTTTCCATTTACATTCCATTTACAATGTTTATGAGAACCCTAGCATTAGCCGTAGCCTACGCTCAGGGAAGTCTTTAGTTGATTTGCGTGTAGATCATCCAAGGCACTCTACCTTCATTTTTCCAGCTTACCCTCATGCGAAGGCAAGGTCATCTATATCTCTTTGGAGATCTTTCAACATTCATTTTTCCTCTAGCCTTACGCTGACAATTTCGGATGGTAGACTTCCTACCAATATTTCCATTATTTGCAGCCTCTCCATCTATTTAAATCTATCTCTGATACCAATAGTTATAATTAGATTTGAAAACAATTAGATTTAAAAACACACTACAAATGCTCTAGAGAAATTATTAAAATCCTACAGAACTGAATAAATCATTAGAGGAAAAATATTGTGTTGTAGTAGGTTAAGAAACACTATAAATCACTCTCAAAATGTTCTAAACTCTAGCAAACATTTGCTGTGATAACCAAATGAAAGCAGAATGAAAATAGTAAAAATAGCATAAGAACACAGAGAGTTATGTGGTTTGGGCCCTTTTTACCCTACTTCCACAACAATGTTGATCTACCTTCTATTCTTCTTAAATCTTTTAAAACAAGCTGTCCTTGCAACTTTACCAAACACCCAATCTATTATTCCAACAGATCTGAGATCAACACCAACAAGACTCACATCTCCAAGGTAAAACCTTGATACAATGCTTTCACTTCAAAGCACATGCTAAAGCCTATCCCAAGCCTTCTATTTATGAAGAAAAATGAGGACCAAACCCTAATCCTAATACATGTGGGATATAACACATTCCCACATCAAATGTAACATAAAAGGAAATACAACAATTAATATATTTGTCTTCATTTTTCAAATAGAAAAGACAAGAACTTGATAAAAGCATGATGAGATTAGGACAAAGAACATGTTGAGATCAAGATGAGAGGTAAGCTATTGATCTAAAGTGATAAAGTCTCAAGAAACATCACAAGGATGTACAACATCTATAGTTTAAGAGAAAATGTTTGAATAGTTGTCAAGATGTCCTAGAGGAACAATAGATGTCCCTCTTAAAAAGTCTAGATCTCAAGTAAGACATTCTAGAAAAATAGTAGATGTTCCAAGTGTAGATGATATGTTCTAGTCAAGATGTCTCATGTTAGATATCCTAGGTAAAGTGAGACATTACACTTGCAAGCATCTAAAAGCTAGTAAGACATCCCAACTAGCCATTTTCTAGTCATTGTACAAACTCCAATTGTCATTTGATATTAACAAAGACTACAAAATAGATGAAATATTTATGAAAAGTACAAGCACTATTCACATGAATATTCCCATCAATGTATACATGAAGTAAAATTACTTTTACTTTATTTCTCTCTCTTTGTGAGATCTATTATATTTGTTGAGAGCCTCAAAGCAAGAAATATATAATTTAAGTACATTTTCTCCTTCATCTTTCTATTCTCCCTTTGCAAATACTACAAGGTTGATATGCTTCTTGTAGGAAGGCATCTCTTGAGCTTGTTAGGACCTTACATGGTGAGATGTGTTTCTTAAAAGAAAACATCCCATGTAGAGCTCAAGTTATTATATAGGTTGTGGGTTCGTTGAAACAATATTTTGATATTTTTGGGACCTTGTGGGATTAGGCTTGTTTTTGTGAGAAAAAACCCTTTTTTAAGCTTAAACTTATAAAGGTTTTGATGTCCTTGAAATCAAATTTTTGAGAAATAAAGTTTAGACATATGCAAGGATTTTACCCTCTCAATGTGGACGTACCAGACTTGGGAAATCACGTACATGTGAATGTAGCTTTGATTTTAATTAGAACAACTTATTTAACCTCCCTTCTAAGTTCTTGATCATCAAGTGGTATCAAAGCCTAGTACATCCAATTTCGAGCATAACAAAATATGAGTGAATGATGGAAGAAACATCACACATCAAGCCACCAATATTTGATGAGATCAAATTTGCATACTAGAAGATTCAAATGTAAGGACTCTTTGAATTCAAGAAGTTTAAAGCTTGGTAATCCATCCTAGAGGAAAACACACCACCCATCAATAGTACTACAATCACTACAAAGCAAAAAAGCAAGTGGATATAGGATGAAAAATATAAGTTTAAGTTTATTATGCTTTAAGTAAATATGAGTTTAATAGAGTAGTTTGGTGTAAAATTGGAAAAGACATTTAGGAGGTTCTAAAAGCTACTTATGAAGGTACATCTATTATTAAACAATCAAAGCTTCAAGTTTTAAAAAGTGAATATGAAAAATTTAAAATGAAAGAAGGAGAGAAGATAAAAGATTCATTTTTTAAAAGCTAATGAATTAGTTGTACCTATTAGAGGGATGGAAGGAGGTCTATTTAAAATTGATGTTACTATCAAAATGATAAGGACCTTGTAGCCTGAACTCAAATCTAAGGTAATAGCGATGGAGGAGATTAGGGATTTCTCAATCTAAAAGTTTGAGAAGCTTCAAAGTGTACTTATATATTATGAGATAAACCTCATAAGTGAATATGAAATCAAAGAAGACCCTATGCTAAGGTTGTCTCTTGGTAAGTGTCAGGACATTGCTTGACCGCACTTGGGAGTGTTGCACTTGAGTGAAGAGGTGAAGCAAGGAGGAAGGAGACACAGGAGAAGGGAAAGGGTGAGGTTTAGCCAAATCCCTCATTAGAGTGCTCTAAGGGAGTCATGTGTATTTTCACCTTTGTTTCAGCTATCCTTCAACCTCCCGTAGGATAGGTGTCTTTTCCAAGATGAGCTGTGTTACATCTATGTCGGGTTTCGACCTACCTATAGATGTGTTCTATGTGGCAAGCTATGTTACGCGCAACATGGAACTTGCATTGGTGTTTCCCAGGCAGCAAGCTATCTTACGCGCACCATGGGAGTTTGCACTCTGTAGTTGCCAGCTAGTCAAGGCACTCACTTCGCGGCGCTGTAGCATTTACTGTTGTCACAAGTCGTGCCCTTGGGGGCAAAGGTCTTGCTAGTTATTGGCATTGTTGAAGCTTTTGGACATTGTTGCTGGTGTATAATGTCCAAATTAGGAAGGCCAACAGTAACCTTGGCATCATCGGCATGGAGGAATTAGCCTCAGAGGTGCCGCTATGAGTGGGGATGCACTAGAATCCCTGCCTAGGGCATACATTCCATGTTTAGCTATGGGGTCAGCTACCACATAGATGAACATTGTTGACAGGGGGCTAGAGGATAACAATATTGTGGTTGGCCACAATACTGTTGGAGCTCCAGCTATAGGCACCAGCCAAGGAGCTATCTTTAGGGAAAAGCGTTGTGGTGACTATAGGTCTGGAGGACTAGTTTGATGTCATACGACATCTCTGGAGGGTCAGCATGATGCCATGGATGGTGGCACTGCATATGTTCCAAATTGCATCCCATTTTTTTGTGAACTGCATTTTGGAGTTGCGACGACCCACCCACGTGTTAGCATCGTGCCCACTCATTTGATATGTATTTGGTGTTGGTGCATGCTTGGGATGTCACACAATAGTTTAATGTCTTGGTAGACTATCTGCTGGTTTATGGTCCCAATAGACCGTTGTGCTAGTTTAAGGTCCCATCAGACTGTACATGCCAGTTTAACGTCATAGTGGACACTGGTTGTTGTTGTTGTTGCCAGTTTAACGTCGTAGTGGATGGTGCTCGATGTCGCTAGTTTAACATCATTGTGGATGTTGCCCAGTGCCACTAGTTTAATGTCATTGCAAATGCTACTCAGTGCTATTGCTAGTTTAACGTTGTAGCGGATGGTGGTGCCTGTCGTTGCACTTCAGATGTAGTACGACTTGAGGTATGAGTGATTCACTAGGTTGGTGAACTCATTGCCGTCCATGTCCACTAGCTTCAAGGATCCATTCCCAAAGGCTTTGGTGACCATGTAAGGACCTTCACAGTTGACTAAGAATTTGCTCATATGCTCCTAGATGACCTTGAAGATGAGGTCTCCCTTCTTCACTGGCCATCGACGTGGGTTTTGCATGATGCTTCTGCTGCTACTTGCTCTGGTAGTGTTCGATGTGTCTCAGCGTCTACTCGTGCTCCTCCTCTATTGATTTGAGGTCGATGATCCATGACTCATTGTTCTAGGGCTTTGCTCACAACGTCGAATAGGATCATCTGAAGTGAAGGTACCTACAACTCAAGAGGCAACACAGCTTTAGATCCATAACCAAGGTTGTAAGGAGTCTTACTTGTTGCGGTTTGGCACGTCATTCAGTAGGCCCAGAGGATTTAGAGGATTTGCTCATGCCACCGTCTCTTGCTATTGTTGAGCATCCTCTTCAACAAGTTGATGATGGAGTTATTCGTAGCCTCTACTTGTTTGTTCACTTGTAGATAATAGAGGGAGGAAAATGATTGTTTAATGCCTAGATTTTTGCAGAAGGTTTGGGTTTTTGTACTACTAAACTGTGGCCCATTGTCAGTCACAATAGTCATTGGAAGTTTGAATCTGGTTATGATGTTGTCTAGGATGAAATGCCATATTTGCTAAGATGTCGTCTTCCTCAGGGGAATAGCTTCCACCCACTTGGTAAAGTACTCAGTGGTGGTGATAATGAAACTCTGCCCTAGGGAGGACTTAGGCATGATAGGCCCTATGAGGTCTAGGCCCCATGGTTGGAAGGGCCACATTATTTGCGTTGGGTGTAGGCCTGTAGGTGCTACATGTATGAGATTTCCAAATCTCTAGCATGTGTCACACGTCTTGACTTTCGACAGGCAGTCAGGCTCCATGTGGGGCCAATAGTACCCTAGGCACCTAATTTTTGTAGCCATAGCCCTAGGTGCTATGTGTCCATCTCAAAGCCCCTCATGCACTACATTAACTACCTTTTGTGCCTGCTCCCCACCCACGCATGCTAGCAATATCCCATCATAGGAATGTTAGCATAGGACATCATTTCCCATGAGCACGTATTGCCAGGAATGCTTACAGATTACATCCCTCTGAGCAGATTTCAATCCACCTAGGGATTCTCCATGCTATAGGTGAGCCTTAATGTTGGCATACCACCCCTGGGTATTTGCAGTGCTGACAGAGGCCACATGTTCCACTCGAGTGATAGGCTCTGCACATTCAATAATTGAGGTTGGCAAGTTCGCCAAGGAATGTGATGGAATGTTTAATGTAAGGGTATCTAAGGCATCTGCCATGGTGTTCTCATTACATGGCACATGTTGCACATCTATGGTCATAAATTTCTTAAGTAGGGTTTTTTCTAGGTCGTAGTAGGGTTGCAGGTGTGTAGCCTTGCAAGCGTAGACCTTAGTGATTTGATTCACGACTAGTTGTGAATCTCCCCAAATTTCCAAGTGTTGTATGTGCAGTGCTTGGGCAGTTAAGAGGCCTCTGAGTAGCCCTTGATATTATATCACATTTTAGGTACACAAGAACACAAAATGATAAGAGAATGGATGCATTTCCCCAAAGGGGAAAGTGATGATGGAGGCTGCACTACCTTCTCGCGTGGTTGATGCACCATCAAAGTGTAAACTAGCTTTGAGATGCGATGGGACAATGTCAACATTGCTAACATGTTTGTCTGGGAATTCAGGGTCTATGGTTGCCTGGTCATCAACAAGCGAGGCCGTGAGTTGGGTCACTATGGCTTGATCCTTCATCGACGATTGACTTACATAGTGTAAATCAAACTCTGCAGTTATTTCCATTCATTGGGCTATCCTGCTATTTTTGTATAGGTTGTTAGTGATAGCCCAAAGTATATTTCTTTCGCAAATGATGTTGGTTGTACTATGGAATAGGTAATGCCTCCACTCTTTTAGTGAAAACACTAAGTCAAGGCAGTTCCTCTCCACTTTGTTGTATTTCACCTCGTGCGCTATTAGTGCATGGCTTAGATAATACATCGATATCTTAGAACCATCATTTTGCTTCTGACATAGTAGTGCTGTGATAGATGTGTTGGAGGTGGCGAGGTAGATGAATAAGGATTTGTCCCTTTGTGGTGAATGCACGGTTGGGAGGCGTGAAAGCTTCTTCTTCAAGTCGTTGAACGCTTGCTGACGCTGGTTTGTCCATTTGAAGTTAACCCCCTTCTTTAGAAGATGTTACATGGGGTGTAACTTGTTGGTCAACCTTGTTTTGAACCTTCAAATAAACTATACTCTACCCTGCAAACCACGTATCTCCTTAAGGTTTGTAGGAGGTTCCAGGTTGACGATGGCCTTGACTTTGTCAAGGTCCACCCGTATTCTAGCCTCTAATACTATGAACCCTAACATGCATCTAGTTTTCACCCCAAAGATGCACTTCTTAGGATTGAGGCATAGATGGTGCATTTGGTAGCACTTGAGGAATATTCCTAGGTTGCATGGGTGATCAACTACCTCCTTGGACATGATGGCTATATCATCCACGTAGTTATTCAACATTCCTAGGATATAATCACTGAAGATGTAGGTCGTGGCTTGCTGGTAGGTTGCTCCAGCATTCTTGAGCTTGAAAGGCATCATGGTGTAGCAAAAGGTACCCCATGGGGTCATGAAGGTTATTGATAGTTGGTGCTCTAGGTTAATGCGGATTTGGCTATATCCAGAGAAACCATCCATAAAGGATAGTAGAGCATGACTAGCCATGGTGTTGATGAGTTGATCGATGCTTAGAAGTGAAAAGTTATCCTTGATCATTGCCTTGTTCAAGTCCCAGAAATCTATACAGATGCATATTCCTCTCATTTTCTTTGAAACTATGATGATGTTGGACACCCACTCTGAGTAGTCAACCACACGGATGAAACTAGGTTGGTATAGCTTGGTGATCTCATCCCTCATAGTTAGTGCACTTTTTCGTTTAATTTTGCGAGCCTTCTACTCGACTGCCTTCATGCGTGAGTCCAGGAAGATGTTGTGTTGAATTAGCCACCGATCTAGACCCAGCATGTCGTTGTACGACCATGAAAAGGCATTGATATTATCTTGCAGGATCTTGGCTACACTGTTGTGCATTCGTGCATCTAGGGGGGAGCTAAGTTTTAAAGTTTTTATCTCCCCCTTAGACATGGTGATAGGAATTTCGATAAGAGGGTCCCTGGTTACATCCTCGGCTTCTAAATCTAGGGCTTTGACTAGATGCTCGAGCCAATCTGGGGATGCTTCTAAGGTTTCTATGGTGCTAGCTTTCGTCAACCCCTAGTTGATCATGTTGGGATTCAACTGCCTTGCGAGCTTGCCCTATGGACCTACTAACGTTAAGGGTGTGGAGATGTCACAATGGACTTCCATCTCTTTCTTGACCTGCTAACATGAGACAAAATTCTAGTTAAGAGGCTCTATTGGCAGAGATTGTGTATAATGAGAATTTGCAAAGTAGTGACGAGATACAATTTACGAAGTATGACGATGTAAAGATTAAAGTTTGCCGATTTAAGGTCATGGCAGATCGCTAAGACATGAGAGTGTAGAACCATTAAAGATGTAAAACTGTCAATGCAAAAATGCGAAGCTGTTAAACCGTGCTAATGCCAAGTTGCTAGTTTAGTGTCATTTCGGACTATGAGATTGTAACATGTAGAATGATGGTATGCAAAACGAGAAAAGGTGGTTACGAGCAATGCAAAACTGTTAAGACAAAACACATGGACTGCTGACACAAAACTAGTAGAAATGGTGACACTACCAATGTGGAAGTGCAAAACATTGGGAAGATGTGAAACTACCGATGTAATTGCAAACTGCAAATGTAATAGGAAGAGACTACTAGTTTTGGGTCTTTTCAGACCGTTAGGAGTGTAACTATGGTAGGATTTCCTGTTTAAAGTCTTTTCAAACTCATTGCATTGTAGTTGCTAGGATTGCTAGTTTAAGGTCTTTTGGACCTATAACAAGAAAAAATATATACTTTTTTGTTCCTGAGAAAGCATGCAACTGAGTCGAAGCATGTCAAGGCTTTAATGCCAATAGTGCTATGATGTCGTGGCGAGCATGTTATGTTGTACAGCACGCTCTGCATTAATTCGAGAGGGAGGGCGGCAAGTTTCCCTATTTTGCAATTCGAGGCCATAAATAGGGATTAAGCCTTAGAAAATTTTCCATTTTCACCGTAAGAGCGCAGAACTCACATCAGAGCACAAGGAAATTTTGGAGCATGAAGCAATTACGCTAATGATTAGTGAAGAAAATTTTTTTAAAGCAAAGAGTGTGCATCTAAAATCAGGAAAATGGTTCCTAAAACTCATTTGGTGCTTGCAAAGGTCAATGAGGCGAAGAAGACCCTGGCACACATGACACAAGCAGATGTTGTAGTGTAGAGGAGCACATCGTTGACCCAGTAGGTTATGCTCCCTCTACTTTTTTCTTGTTTTGCATTTTCTGCTATTCTCTGCTTTTGTTTTGCATCTTGTTAGCTTTGCATCCATTCTTGTCTACTTGTGTTTTCTGTTGTTGAGTCATTTTGTTCCTTGCATCGCCACCATTGCCATTTCGGTTGTGGCAGATGCATAAACGTTACATCATTATTGCATGCAAGGCCACTTATACTACCACCGCCACAGTTGTCGTAACCATAGGGGCTCAGGTGATTTAAGTCACTTGACCATAAAATGGTGTAACATAGAACCCTCAGAAGGGCTAGGCCATATGTGATGCGACAGTGTAACACTTTTTTTTCTAGGGCATCTCATCAATTGTCTATTGCTACACTAAGTAGGTTTTTGCTACACTAGGCTTTCATATTCTTGCTACGCTATGCACGGGAAGAGTGTTATTCTACGCTACTACTATATTGCATGTGTATTGCTTTTAGATATTATGCCATCATCTTAAAAATTATGTTGTGCAGGGTGGGGCTAAGGCCCAGGGTAATTGTTTTGGAAGTTAAAGGGATCCTGTGTCACATGGGTAGGCTAGTGGCTAATGTTCCTCCTCCCCATATATGTATAGGGGAAAAAGGAGTCTGGTTCAGGCTTCGTACATAGGAATTTTTCCAATTCCTCCTTAACCACTTTAGCGTGATCATTTGGTCCTCCCTAGAGGAGGAGGAGGTATTCATCATCACAGAAGCTATTTTTCCTAGGGCTAGCTGAGGCATTTTGAGGTTCTTGACTGATGGGGCAGTTACGAGTAGGCAGGGAGAAGGATACAATCAACACCCAACAGGGTTAAGATGCTTGGATTGGATCTAGGAGATGGCCGAGTATGACTGCTACCACTGCTTTAACATATTTTTCCTTGAAACTTTTTTCTGCTATGTTTGTGCAACGTTGGCCATGATGGCCTAATGCTAATAGTATGTATTTTCTACTAGGTTCTTCCTCGATGAGCAAGGTGTTCATGACCAACTGGATTTTCTGGCCACCACACAGCTAGCCCTACAAGAGTTCTCTTCCACCTAGAACCTGTGCACAGGCATGATTTGTCAATGCTGGGGTGAATACGGCACCTACCTAGATTCATATTCTCCCTTCTACAATTAGTGTAAGGGGTGGGGTTGGTTGGATGGGGAGTAGAAGAAACCCTTCAAACTGGTCATGATTGAATAAGTTCTAGTTGAACTCCCATAGTTCCCACTGCCATATCGACCTGGTAGGTCAAGCAGTAAATGTGACATGCTTGATGCCTTTGCAAATTTTGAATTTCTTACATCCTTGTGCTAAATGTTTTGTGAACCTATTGTAGGGGAAAAGAAGCCCAAGGAGGTGGTGGTGGTATTTGTTGAGGAGTAGGGGGGTTAATGTCTACTTCAAGTATGGGGAAGTAGAGAAGAGCGAGTACTGCCTAAATGGTAGGGCCTCGGATGCTCTGCTCAAGAACATCGAGAAGGCAGGGCTTCTAGATCTATTCCTGACCCTGAACTCAAACATTCCCATGGCCAAGATGCTCACCTTGGTCTAGTATTTCTCCAAAAAGGGGGCCATTTTTGACTACATGTGCATGACGTGTGGGTGGTCATTAACATCAATGACCAACGATTCATGGATATGTTCGGCGTTCCTGCTGAAGGCATCTCGATGGGGTCAAAGTCCAAGATGGAGTTGACCCTTGAGAAGAAGGACCTCAAAGAGTGGCTAGGTTTCATCAAGGAGCGTAAGGGGCTCCCCATGCAGAAGTTCAAGGAAGGACCCATCAAGGAGTTCTACCCTATTTTTCATGCTCACGCATTCCCTCATCTGCTTACCCAGGGGAAGGTCCTAGGGCTTGAGCAAGCCTAGATAATGCATGAGGTTATGGAGGAGGGGACTCATTACGACTAGGTCAAGTCCCTGTGTAAACTCTTGCAGGCTAAGATCTTGGGGCACTGTGGAAAAATAGAGTCTCATTCCAACATATAGTATGCCTTTTATATAGGATACCTCAAGCACTTCGTGGAGTTCCTTGTAGTTCGGGAGAGAGGAAAATGGGTCTTTTGGAATTGCGACCAGATTTCCAAACCCTGGATTCCTTAGGTCTTCTAGAACATTCATGCCCAGGATCCCCCAAAATTAGTTGGGAAGTCATTATCTATAATGAGTATGGATCAGGTAGCCCATAATGTTCATAGCTAGGATAGCATAGGAGAGACACCCCCCACCATGGATGATAGCGTATCTCGAGGTGAGCATTTCATAGCTGAAATGGTTTCTAGCACATTGCGGTGGAAAAGGCCTTTCCCAGCTGTTCACGTGGTGGAGGAGGAGGGGCACTAACTACAACTCAAACTATAGAGGATGTGACCTCCTATTGGTAAATTCTTTCATTCAGTGCTTCTTTTGTTGTGTTCCACTACATTATGTTATGCTATATTGTGTAGCGTAGCATAGCATCTACTTTAGGCTACTTGCTTTGAACTAATGTGAATGTGTCTACTTACTAGAAGAGAGTGAAGAAGAAGAAGTAGGCAATGAAGAGGTGCCAACCCCTAAAATGGGGATGACAACTAAGGACATGGAGGCCCTAGTTTTAGCGAGAGGAGCTCTGGTGACGATGACTAAGGACACAGAGGCCCTAATTTTGGCAAGAGGGGCTTCAGTCAAGAAGAAGGAAGCTCTTGGGGCTAAGGCAGGTGCTCTTGTCATTAGGGAGAACCCTCCTATTGATGAGTCTCCCTTGAATAAAAAAGATGCTGGTCTCCTCAAAGGAAAAGCACCAGCGCATAAAGAGGAAGTCCATATGGACCTAGGAGGAACCTACGGCCTGGCCTCCACCATCGTTTTACATCAGCCAGAGGAGAGACTGCCATTAGACGTTGGTGAGTTCAGTGATATGTCTACCTTATCATAGTCCATTTTGGTCGGCTATGCGACAGATGCTACTGCTAAAGCTATAGAACCCACTTTGGTTCATGTTGGGCCTTGGGCTGAAATCCTTGACAAGTTCACATTTATGCAGGGGATTGTGGATGACATGATTAAGCACCTTCAACAAGTGGACCCTAAAGTTGGTAAGCAGTTGTATTATCTACTCTCGTGATGCTATGCTAAAGTTCCTTTTGTTTGCTACTTGTGCTATGAAAATGTGACTAGTGTATTCTTTTTGTTATGGAAACTTCTCAACTAAAGTGGGACCTAACACGACCTTCGAAGATTGGTTCCATGTCCATATTCCTACCGAAAGCAACCGAGGTATCTTGTCGTGCATACGACGAGGTCTACAAGTGTGCTTTGCACTCAGCGTGCTCCCTGTGGGAGTGCCAGTGCACCAACAAGGAGCTGTGGAAATGAGTCTAGAAGGAAGAGCAGTGGGAAGCTGACCTAAGAGCCGAAGTGGGGGATCTCAAGTCAAGGAACAACTTCCTCATGGCCCGCAAGACTAAAAATGAGGACTGGCGTACCGTAGTGGTAGACCACGCCAGGTTTTGGATGGTTCCATGCTAGAATGTCAAGACTACCCACGAGGTGATAGAGTAGCGCATGCAGATGGACCTGCTAGAACAAAAGTGTCAAGATCTAAATGACTTGAGGGCTAAGATTTTTGAATCAGTGTAGAGCCAAAGAAACCACAAGCACATGTATAAATAGGAAAATGCCGCTCATTGCAAGTTATATGAAGAAGCTGTTGTGGAGGCATTTATGTACAAAGTGTTTATAAATGTCATTGAAGCTTCTGATGCTTATGCCAAGTTCAAAGAGAAGGTCAAGGTAATGAAGGCTTCTAATCTGAAGGTGACACTTCCAATAGAGAGGCTGCGGCCATCCCCTATGCTTTGGGGCCATCAAGCTGAACACCGGCTAAAAGGACAAGAGCTACCGTAGCCGATTCTACACCAGACAGAAGGCGTTGGGTAGATATCATGATAGATGAGGTATGGTGTCACCTTGGGCTCGATTTAGATCAAATACCCTTCAAGATAAACACGGGTCTTGCTCAAGTTAGTTGCGTTCTACCGTGTAGATTTTTATGCTCGATTATTGGCCTCACTGACCACTTTACCCCTATGATGCAGGCCCCAAGTGATGGCGTAGCACCCGTAGAGGGAGGGAACAAAGAGCTGGTGAGGGACCAAGCAATGAAAGATAATACGGAGGGAGATGATGCAAGAACGAATAGCTAAGATGACGCAAACGAAGATGACCAATGATAGCATGAGATTCCTTTTTTCTCTAAATTTGAAATTTTGGATTTTTGAGATTTTTGTAACAAATTTCACAAACATTGAAAGACAACAATTTTAAATAAAGCAAGAAATATTTTGTGCAAACTTGTGTACTGCATACATGCATTTTGTATAGAATGTTCATGCTTTCTAGTTTTAGGTCATTTTGGGACATTACTAGTTTTAGGCTATTTCGGGCCATTACGTAATATGCCAAAGGAATGATGTATCGACAACTTGAACAAACAGCTAACTGGTGACTTGTGCTAGTTTTAGGCCATTCCGAGCCATAGCATAGCATTTCTAGTTTTAGGCCATTTCGGGCCATAGCATAGCATTACTAGTTTTAGGCCATTTCAGGCCATAGTGTATCGCTAGTTTTAGCCTATTTTGGGCCATAACGTTGAGGAATATGAGCGGTGTGTGGGCAAGAAGTAGTGGGCCTGCTATGCTAGGTGAAGTTGCTTCTTGACTTGACATAACTTGAGTGGGACATAAGGCCTAGACGCTATGCCAAGGCCTTCACTTGCATCATCGCCTCCTACTTGGAAGGGCAACTTAGTCCATGCATTTTCATTTAGGAGATCAACTTGCTAAGCTACCCCCTCTATTGGGCAGTCTATGTAGGTTGCAACAGGCACATTGTTCTCAGAAGTTATGACTTTTGAGCCTTCTTCCATGCCTACGTTGTGGATTGCTTACGTTGTTACTTCATCACCATGGATCACCACTTCTCTTCCTGCATAAGGCAAATGGATATCTTGGTGTATGGGCAAGGAGACAGCCCTAAGTAGTGCTAACCATGATCTTCCCAAGATTAGGTTAAACCCTACCATTTCCTCGACCACGATGAATGTTGCGTCTATGGGGAACTGGTCCCCTACTACAAAGTTTATGTAAACTATGCCCTTTACCACAACTCATGCCCCATTGAATGACCTTAGGCATGCCATCATTATGGGTTTGATTTGGTCAACCAAGCCTAGCTTGTCTATAATGGGGAAGGGGATGACATTCATGGTGGCCCCTTCATCAACGCGTACCCTTCAGATCTGGTGTTGACCGACCTGAATTATGATAATAGGGATGAGGTAGTCACCTAACCCTTTTTAGGATCTTCCCTAATGGCATCATCGCGGAAGGTCAGTTTAGGCTGCTTTGACCCTACGGGGGCGAAGGGAAGCATGAAAGAGTAGATCACTTCCTCCTTTACTGGCATGTCTTCATTGACTGGAGTCACTGTCAACATGTAGATCAGAGCCTCATGGTATGGAGTAGATGTCATGATCAGGTCGTACAAGCTCAAGGTAGTGCTCTTTTGTTTTAGAGCTTGCTTGACCTGAGTGAGGGTGTTCAAGAGGTCTTGGTTATCCCTTGGTTTTTTGGCACTTTCCTCCTCTTCTATCCATCCTAGAAGAGAAATTTCTCAAGGATAAGAAACTTCGAATCTAGGCTCATATCCTTGTTGCTAGAATAATGTAGGCTGCATGGTCGTGTTGACCTTTGTCTTTGTCACGAATGTAGGGAGCAAGGACATAGGCTTGGGAGTACCTAGGACGATATATCCCTTAGATGTCTCGCCTATGAAGTGGACCTCTCGTCTTGCGGGGTGAGAAGGCTACTTAGTTGTTTTGCACAAGATAGGGGTGATTGAGGATGTCAGCCCCTTGATGACAAATGGAGCTAGAGGTGTAAGCAGGTGGGACCACGTGGCCCCATCGACAAGTGGCACAAAAGTGGATGCCTGTGAAGGGACTCTCAAGATGAAAGGTTGTTGCAAGCTTTGGTTAGTCACTCGTGGTACTGGTGCACTACACTAATGCACATGGATTATGAATGGATGCCGAGGTGGCCTAGGATCACTATCGATGCTGATGGTATTGATTACGCAACCATCATTATTGTTGTTGAAGGGATCTGTGTAGACATGCATAGATTGGTTTTTGGGGCATACTAGATTTCTTTTGTCTAGCACCAGTTTTTGTTGGTCGATTAATCTCTGTATGTTGTCCTGCAACGCCAGGCAGTAGTCAATGTTATGACCACACTGTTGATGGTAGTCACAAAACCTTTCTAACCTAAAACCCCTAGGAACTCGAGGCTCATTGGGTAGTGCCAAAGATGGGTTTCTAAGGAGCTCATAGTAGCGTTGATGTTTCACGATTGCTTCTTCTGACATCTATTTGTATTGGATGTATTGCACTACTAGTAGTTACTTCAGAAGTTTCAAAGGCTTAAGGGGTAGCAGGGTGTACTTTGAGCGGTCTTTGCACTCAAAGTTAGGCTTGGGTTGTATAGATGCCTCAGGTGTAGGTATAGTAGGTTGTGGCATGTGGCCCAGTTTGGGCATAGGGTTAGTCATGGGTGTGGCCAGTTTCTTACTATTCTTACTACCATTGTTGCTAGATTTGGGCTTGGCCTTAGTTTCCACAGTGGCCACTATGGTTGTTGGGGCTTTACCCTTTTTCTTATTTGTGAAGGTGTTCTCATAAGCGATGTACAATGGGTCTTTGCTTACCTCGGCTGCATCTTGTATGCTCTTAGTCTAGGTGAAAGCCTAACTAAGAGAGTGAGGAGCAAGGTAGTATAGTTTGGACATGATGAAGTCATTCACTATGCCCTTAAAGACAACCAGCAGGTGGGCCTACGCAATGGGCTCACAGATCTCGTTAAGGGTTGTGCTCTAATGCTGGATGAACTTTTGGACTGGTTCTAGGGGATCTTGCATCACACTCATCAACTGATCCAACGTGGTTTCTAGCTTCAAGTTGTACTTGAAGAATGTCACAAACTAGGTCAACAACTCTTCCAAAGTTGAAATGGATGAGCATGGAAATGCACGGTACCAATCAAAGTCTTTCCTAGCTAGGGACATGGCAAATACGCAAATGATAGTGTGTGGCCATTGCTGCAATAGCAAAGACTTAGACCTAAAGGTGACAAGACGTGCGTTGGGATCTCCCTCCCCATCGTACTTCGTGAAATGCTGGAGAGACATCCGTGGGGTTAATGTTAAAGCAGGGATTGTAGGGGTGATAGGGTCATCCTAGTAAAAGTCCATGCCTTGTACCACGTCAGACCCAACAGGTTTGAGGTGTTTTATTTCCTCAGTGAGGGTCTAGATGAGCTGAAATGCTTGCTCCAAACCTAGTGATGTTGTAGATGGTTGGGGCACTATGGAGGCCACACCCGCATGTGGTGTGGTAGGTGTGGCAGTGTGACCCATCAGCGGTACCGTTTGGACAACCCCTGTGAGTGGTGCCTCTTGTGTTGTCCACCACCTAGTAGGTGGTGTTGTTAATGTAGCAACCGTAGGTTTGGCTACTGGATATATTGCTTGTGTCACCAGTAGCGTGGACCATAGCCCCGTGTTAGGCTGTGCTGACTATGAGGTTTGGTGTATTTAAGAGTGCACGTAGTGAGACATCTGCAATAGTTGCAGGGTAGGTAAAGAAGCAAATGGATCCCACCATGTCGATGGGCCAAAGCCTGCCACAGTGGGTGGAATAGACATGAATGTAGGAATAGCAATGGAAGTCGGTACGGTATGCACATGTGGCAGGGTAGCCATGGTTGGCGTGTTATGTGCCACAGGAATAGATTGCTGAATAGCCTGCAAAGGGATAGTAGCTGTAAACAGAATAGGCGAAACAAGCAAAAAAGGGTGTTGAAACACCATGGGATTGGTGTGGCTACCCATAGCAGCTACAATTGTAGGTTGTAGAAGCATAGGTGTAATTACAAAGGGAGCGATAACAAATGATGGATTGGCCTAGAAGGATTGGGTAGGAGGGATAGTAGCGGGGTCGGTTGGACCTCCATCATCTGATTGGGAATCAACTTCCTCCTGTCCATCTTGGAAGGCATCATCTTGGTTGGATGTTGTGTATTCTTGCTTCCTAAGCCTCACCAACTGGATTAGTTGGTCCAGAAGCCTTTCGTACGCTTGTATTAAAGTTAATGAAATGCCGGGATTAGGAACAAACTCCTTTCCATTGTAGTAAGTGAACTCGAAGCTACATTTGTCCTCACATTTGTGTATGTCCAAGGGTAGATTGGTTTGCACCTTTTCACAAAGGAAACTATAACTCTCATGTTGATGGGCCAATCCCTCAAGTCCTTGGTTTTGGATTCTGAGAGATCAACGTGTTTCCAGTAACGGGTTCAGCGGTTGTTCGGCACGAGTGGTGCCTTGAACTGTGATGGGAACTTCAATGTTGAAGAGAACTTCCACATTGAAGGTATCGGTAGTAGTAGTTAAAAAAGATATTGCAAGCTAAATAGTTTTGCAAAAGGGCACAAAAGTACAAAAATAACAAAGATACTGAAAAGTAACCAAAAAGAAGGCTTTACGTCTTGTCGGATTCCCGAGGAACCATTGAGGCGATCGACATGCATCACATAAAGCATAAATAACCGCCAGATGGTGTTACATTTACGCCAGTGTGTGATGAGGTACATAGCATGTGCAAGACTATTTCAAGATAAGTTTAGCTAACTGGAAAAGGCTTTGGGTCTCGGAGGGTCCCCAAGGAATCATCGAAGTGACCGATTTGTACCACTCACGATGGGCCACAGAATGCATGCAAGACTATGAGGCAGGCAAGTTAACTAGTGAACAAGTAGGCTTTATGTCTCATGGGGCTCTGGAGAAATCATTGAGGCCACCGACCTGTACCTCACATGATGGGGTATAGAATGCATGCAATACTATCGTAAAATTGGCTAGTTAACTGGCAATTGGAGGCCTTGTGTTCTGTAGGGCTCCCGAGGAACTGTCGAAGAAACCGATCTACACCACACAAAGAGAAAAAAACCGTGAAAGGGTGTCACATTTACGCTTATGTGTATCAGGGTGCAGAAGGCTCAAAAAACTACTGTGACATGCGGAAAAGGCACCAAAAGGCCCTCCTTCTAGTGCGAAAATACTGTAGTGACCAAAAATATCGGCAGCTGGAACACACTAAGGGATTGGCAGGCATGATAGTCTCAACCTCGTACCCATGAGAGGGCCATGCTAGGTGTGTGTGTGGATACGTGGTTCCCTAAACGATCTTGTCGATTAGATAGGAACTTAATCATCATTTATATAGCCTTTTGCAACATATAATTTGAAAATAGGGCAAAAACACGAAGTAATGCTTGAAAATAAATAAAGCAAAAAACAATGCAACATATGAGAATAAGTAGGAAACAAAGTAAAATACAATTAGAAAAATGCACCACTCCGAAGCTACAAGTTTGCTCTGTTAGGGTGGTTACAGTCAGTTTCACAGCATGACAGAGTGGAGAGATCCCAAGAGTACTCAAGATGTGTAGAGCAAAGTAGGTTATGCACTTGGGCATGGACCTAGGTACTGACAATGTGTGGCTTCTACCAAGGTGGTAGAAGGGGAAAAGAACAGAATATCTATTGGGAATGCTAACGGTTTGCAGTGTCAAACAGAAAGCTTCCAATGCTTGATGTTGCAACGCGTCAGGAGGAGAACTTGAGTGTCAGAGAGAGGAATCTTGGATAGAATTTTGAATTGAGCCTAATTGAACAGAAGAAGCTACAGAAGAAAAGAGAGAGCCAGAGAGTTTGAATGTTTCTTGTCAAGGTATTTATGGGACTAAGGGCATGTGAAAGAAGTGATTTTGGATGCCACATGCCCTGGGACTTTGTTGACTTGCTAGTTCTTCATGTGCCAGTATAACTATTGGACGTGCATGACTGTTGTGAATTTGAGTCAGTAATTCCGCAATTGTGAGCCTGCCACACCATAATTGCACCATCAACATCTGGAGATGTGTGCCAATGGTCCAATTGGGTAAAGTGCATTAGTGTGGCACAACCACCCCCATGCTTTGTTGTGTGTCATAGCATAGCATGCTTGGCGTAGCGTAGCATGTTATCCTACGTTTCACTACACATATGCTACACGCTTGCTATGCTATGCTATGCTCTGTAGCATAGCGTAGCGTAGCATCTGGCCTTAGTCGTGAAAACTTGGCCAATCTACAAACCTTGCTTCCTGCACTAGGGAACTTGCAACCTTGCTACTCGCGTCCCTTGAGCTGCCTTCTATCTCTTCCGTAGGATTGCTATGCCTTGTTGTGCCATGTAGCTCAGCGTACGTAGCACCAAACATAGTCCGTCGCTTCCTAATAGAAAGGGACATTGTTGAAGTACTTGAAGTTGGATCGTGAAACTGGCTATGTGATTGTTTCTATGGTATGCTATGCTACGTAGCGTAGCATAGCATGGTACTTTGCTTTACAACTATTTTCTAAAGCTTGCTATGCTACATAGCGGGGTGTAGCGTAGCGTAGCAGACTTTGTGCCTTAGAAAACTTGCCAAATAGTTTTTCACATCTAGAATGTTGTAGCCAACTCCGTGCATCATTTCTTAGTAGGTTGTCGGCTAGGCAGACTACTTGGGTGGATAGGTAGGATGATCCGTAGAGCCTGTTCTTGCTCAAAGTAGAAAATTTGCTGAACTGGGTGGCCTGAACTCAGAGTGTTCTTCTCTTAGAGAACTCCCATAACGCTATGCGAATTGCAATTCCTGGTGAAGCTAGAATGACCTCACATTTTTTTAGGGTGTTTCATGATGTTCCTTCTTCTGACTTCTTCTCCTTTCCTTTATTTTTCTATGTTTTTCATGCAAAGTAATCCTTTTTCAAATTATCTTTCTTCTTATAATACTAGCACTTTTGAGTTTGAGTTCTACCATGTGATACTCCTAGGTCTGTGCTTCTCCCCCTACTTTGGAAACATCTCCTACTTCTACCTCTTTCCTCTGCTACATGAACATTTCTAGATCTAAAAGATTCATCTACTCTTCCTTCTGAATCCTAAAGGGTAGACACAACCTATTCAAATGTCATAGATGAAACACTCATATAAGTAGTAATAGATGTCACAATTGTAGACCAGGAATCAAGTAAGAAGTCTAACAAAGCATAGTATTTAACTACATTGGGAATAACAATTTTATATTCCTCCAACTTATTCAGATTTTCCATCATCTCATCCAAATGATCTTAAAGAGACACATCAGATCTCTTCTTCAATCTAAAAACTTTCTAATAAATGTGTAAGGTATTCAAATCTGATACTTTGTCAAACCTGTTCTTCAATGTTTTCCATAGATCATGCAGATCCATATAAGGTTTGATTGAGGCTAAAATCCTATTACTTAGGGTTGGATGAATGAAAGATAATTCCCTAGTCTTAATTTTCCTCCAATCAGCATTTGACATTCCTGTTGGTTGAGAGGGTTCTAGGACCTCTTGGCACTCCTTTTGTACTAAAACAAACTTCATCAAAATGCTCCAAACATTCTAGTTCCTTCCTGAAACACCAAAAAAAATTGGCTTTGAAACAAGAACGATTCTAGCCCCTTTCGGCGTTCAAAAGGTAAAACTTGACTAAGGCATGGAACTCACACCTAGCTTGCTCAAGCCAGCTTGCTCATGCTATCAAGCTAGCATGCCCTCAATGTGACCAACCCTTCAAAGCTTTCAAATTAGGTCAAAACAATCCTAATTTGAAGAAGCAAGGCCCCCTCGAGGGCCACTGATGACTACTCTAAATTTCTGCATCCAAAACCCAAGATTTTAAGACAAAATTGCATAAATCTTGCTACTCACGTCAAGGTCACGCCTAGGTCATGCTAGCAGCATGAGTCAACTGTGAGTAACTCAAAACTACCTTAAAACTGCCCCAATACAATGTCAAAATGGTCTAATTTTGAGGGTACAACTTACCGTTAGGGTCCATTAATGATTTTTCCAAGTTTCAGTCTCTAGAACTTCATATTTTAGCTCCAAAAATGTTCATTTTCATTCCTCACACCTAGGTCACACTACAACATGAATCTAGCATGAGTTCAACGTGAGCACTATTCATTAGCATTTGCATTATTCACCAGCATGAGTACTATTCATTAGCATGAGTACTATTCATCAGCGTGAGTACTATTCATCAATGTGAGTACTATTCATTAGCGTGAGTACTATTCATCAGTGTGAGTACTATTCATCAACATGAGCACTATTCATCAACATGAGCACTATTCACCAATGTGAGTACTATTCATCAGCGTGAACACTATTCTTCAGTGTGAGTACTATTCATGCCCAGACAAAAGTACTCCAAACGCAAAGTAAGGACATGCTAGGACCAAATCAACTTATGCTGGGAGCCCTGGTGAAGCAGAGACACCTCAAACAACCACAAAACCACTCATATCGACACTGTGCAGTAGTCGACTGAAGGATAGAGAAGTTTCAAGCAAGGTGGAGTCAATCCCTCTTGATTTTCTTGGTAAATCACCACCATTTGTAAGCTTGTCAAGCTCTTATGCTCAAAATTGTGCCATGAGTGTAACCCATCTTGCACAAGCTAAAATAGATTGTAAGATACAGTGTATCTGTTCTAGAACGTAGTCTGCCTACATACATCCAGCTGTACATCGAACACCTATCACACGATCCATTTTTTTCTCTTGTCTCACAGCCATTGATCTCATTCACAAATCCTACCCCCGAGCCTAGAAAAATGTATAAATACCTTGTTCACTGACATAAAAAGGGTTGGAAATTTTGAAGAAAGAACACTAGAAATCCTGAGCCCGAACGCACGTGAACACCAACACCTACAAACATCTCACATTGGAGCTTAACGTTTGACTTGCAACCCAGACATGCAACTACGTTTTAACCAATGCACAGTCTTGTTAAAAAATATAATACAGTTTCATTATTGTCTTCCATTTATATTGTTTACTCTATTTACGCTTTGTTTACAATATAGCTCTATTTACACTTCACTTACAATTCAGTCTCTCTTTACGCTCTGCACTCTATTTACATTTTGTGTCACTTTTTGCTTTCCATTTACATTCCATTTACGACAACCCCATCATTAGCCGTAGCTTACAATCGAGGAAGTCCTTGGTTGATTTGTGTGTAGACCATCCAAGGCACTCTACCTTCGTTTTTCCAGCTTGTCCTCATGCGAAGGCAGGGTCGTCTGTATCTCTCCAAAGATCTTTCGGCATTCGTTTTTCCTCTAGCCTTACACCGATGATTTCGGATGGTACACTTCCTACCAATCTTTCCATTGTTTCCAGCCTCTCCATCTTTTTAACTCTAGCTCCAATACTACTTGTTATAATCAGATCTGAAAATAATTACATCCGAAAACACACTACAAATACTCTAGAGAAATTATTAAAAACCTACAGAACTGAATAAATCATTAGAGGAAAAATATTATGCTGTAGTAGGTCAAGAAACACTATAAATCACTCTCAAAATGTTCTAAACTCTAGCAAAAATTTGTTGTGATAGCAAAATGAAAGCAGAATGAAAATAGTAAAAATAGCATAAGAACATAGAGAGTTATGTGGTTTGGGCCCTTTTTAACCTACTTTCATAACAATGTTGATCTTCCTTCTATTCTTCTCAAATCTTTTGACACAAGGCATCCTTGTAACTTTACTAAACACCTAATCTATTATTCCAACAGATCTCAAATCAACACCAACAAGACTTACGCCTCCAAGGTAAAACCTTGATACAATGCTTTCACTTCAAAGCACATGCTAAAGGCTACCCCAAGCCTTCTATTTATGAAGAAACATGAGGGCCAAACCTCAATCCTAATACATGTGGAATAAAACACCAAGCCTCCTATTTATGAGGAAACATGAGGATCAAACCCCAATCCTAATACATGTGGGATAAAACACATTCCCACATCAAATGCAACATAAAAGGAAATACAACAATTAATATATTTATCTTCATTTTTCCAATAGAAAAGACAAGAACTTGATAAAAGCATGATGAAATTAGGACAAAGAACATGTTGAGATCAAGATGATAGCTAAGCTATTGATCTAAAGTGATAAAGTCTCAAGCAACATCACAAGGATGTACAACATCTAGAGTTTAAAAGAAAATGTTTGAATAGTTTTCAATATGTCCTAGAGGAACAACAAATGTTCCTCTTAAAAATTCTAGATCTCAAGTAAGACATTCTAGATAAATAGTAGATGTTCCAAGTGTAGATGAGATGTTCTAGTCAAGATGTCTCATGTGAGATATCCTAGGTAAACTGAGACATTACACTTGCAGGTATCTAAAAGCTAGTAAGACATCCCAACTAGCCAGTTTCTAGTCATTGTACAAACTCCAATTGTCATTTGATGTTAACAAAGACTACAAAATAGATGAAATATCTATGAAAAGTGCAAGCACTATTCACATGAATATTCCCATCATTGTATACATCAAGTAAAATTACTTTTACTTTATTTCTTTATCTTCGTGAGATCTATTATATTTGTTGAGAGACTCAAAGCAAGAAATCTATAATTTAAGTACATTTTCTCCTTCATCTTTCTATTCTCCCTTTGCAAATACTACAAGGTTGATATGATTCTTGTAGGAAGGCATCTCTTGAGCTTGTTAGGACCTTACATGGTTAGATGTATTTCTTAAAAGAAAACATCCCATGTAGAGATCAAGTTATTATATAGGTTGTGGGTTCCTTGAAACAATATTTTGATATTTTTGGGACCTTGTGGGATTAGGCTTGTTTTTGTGAGAAAAAACCCTTTTTAAAGCTTAAACTTTATAAAGGTTTTGATGTCCTTGAAATCAAATTTTTGAGAAATAAAGTTTAGACATATGCAAGGATTTTACCCTCTCAATGTGGATGTACCAAACTTAGGAAACCATGTACATGTGAATGTAGCTTTGATTTTAATTAGAACAACTTATTTAACCTCCCTTCTAAGTTCTTGATCTTCAAGTGGTATCAAAGCCTAGTACATGCAATTTCAAGCATAACAACATATGAGTGAATGATGGAAGAAACATCACACATCAAGCCACCAATATTTGATGAGATCAAATTTTCATACTAGAAGATTCAAATGTAAGGACTATTTGAATTCAAGAAGTTTAAAGCTTGTAAATCCATCTTAGAGGAAAACACACCACCCATCACTCGTACTACAAGCACTACAAAGCTAAAAAGCAAGTGGACTTAGGATGAAAAATATAAGTTTATGTTTATTATGCTTTAAGTAAATATGAGTTTAATAGAGTAGTTTGGTGTAAAATTGGAAAAGACATTTAGAAGGTTGTAAAAGATAGTTATGAAGGAATATCTATTATTAAACAATGAAATATTCTAGTTTTAAAAAGTGAATATGAAAAATTAAAACTGAAAGAAGGAGAGAAGATAAAAGATTCATTTTTTAAAAGCTAATGAATTAGTTGTACCTATTAGAGGGATGGAAGGAGTTATATTTAAAATTGATGTTATTATCAAAATGATAAGGACCTTGTAGCCTAAATTCAAATCTAAGGTAATAGCGATGGAGGAGATTAGGGATTTCTCAATCTAAAAGTTTGAGGAGGTTCAAAGTGCACTTACATATTACGAGATAAACCTCATAAGTGAATATGAAATAAAAGAAATACTATTAACAAAATCTTATTAACAAATATGGAGCAATTTGATCATGAATTAAATAATGAAGATGAACTAGCTCTCTTATTAAGAAGAGTTTAAATACTACCAAAACAGAAAGAAAAAAACTTTAGTTGAACTAACATCAAGGGAAGAGAAAAATATTAAATTTTCAAAAATACTAATCTTGATGCATCTTCTATAGAATGTTGGATTTGTGATGGTAGAGGCCATGTGACCTCTAAATGTCCATGTAGTGGTAGGTTGCAAGAGAAGGATCCATATGAAACTAAAAAGAAAGAAAAATATTTCTACTTAAGCTAGGATGAGGACTATAGTGAAAAGGAAAAAAATGATACCTTCACAAGGTTGCATCTTATTTGTAGGATCCTCATTCACTAAGATTCCATAGTTAGAAATTAAAGATACTCTTAAGAAAAATTATGATTTATCATGCAATGAAATTATCTTCCTTCAAAGTCTATATATTAAGATGAAAAAGGAGCTGATAGATAAAGAATTAGAACTATCTAAAATAAAAAAAATTAGATATCACATAGGAAATATCAAACCTAAGGACTAAGAGTCAAATACTTACATATTTCCATGAGTTGATTGTCAAAGAATTTGTAGACACAAAGCTTATCAATGAAAGACTTGTAAGATGGACACAAACTTTATGAATTATGATGGGACAAGGAAGAGATGCAAATGAAAAGAGTAAATTATGAATTCCCTTATAAAATGTGGCATCTTCAAGCTCTTCATTTAAACAAGAGTATACACCAAGGTTTAATCATCTGACCTAAGTAGGGAAAATCAAGTGTTATTACTATAGAAATTATGGGCATAAACAATCAAGTTTTTAATTAAAAATGAAATAGTATAATATCATTCCTTTGTCTTATCAAAAAATTCCTATTCAAAATGTCTTGTGGGTTAAAAATATTTGGAGAGTCAAGTTAAAGAATAAAGAAGAAACAACAAGTACTCATTCTTTTCATCTAACCACAAAGAACATTACAAGGGAGGAGTAGATATCTGTGAAGTAAGAAACATCTAATGATTATAAAGAAGGAACTCTGAAGAGAGAACCTGATCATAAATCTACTTGAGAAAAGAATCTTTCTTAGGATAATCATGATAAGTATGGTAAGTAGCATTATGTATGTTTTCTTAACTTGTATTATGTTGCAAATATGATACCTTTTTTAGCTCTTTTTATTTTAATTATCCTTGATAACATTCCTTGAAAAATACTTAACTCTCTTACCATACTCATCCATTATCTATTTTGTGAAAACAACCTACTTAAATTTAGGATGCTTCACTCTATCAAAAGATGCCGCATTAGAGATGTCCCATCCAAAATTAAGGTGTCTCACTATGTTCGAGCATGACTTGATCAAGACGTCCCACTTTTTCCTAGGACATCTTAACTATAGCGTTAATCCTATCAAGAACATCATCTATTTAAATTAGTAAATTCTCTTTCCCTTTGTCATTTAGTTCCAAGCCTTAGATGTACAAGCATAGTCGAAAAGGGCCTAATCTTTGTTGTAACTCGACTTCATTTAGTCAAAATCCATGGCATTCAAGAAGATAGGAAGATTAAGGTAGCCTTCTCATGAGTATAAAGGTGATAAAGGTACATCTACAAGTTAGTGCAACTCATATCAACCTCATTTCTTCTCAATAGATGCACAACATAAATTTGAGATAAACCACTCTATATCTATTGTTAGTGAACAGAGTCTTAGCCTTTAATAGCACCATTAACAAGTGATAATGTCTTATTTTAATGTGACTGGATGAATGTCTATTATTTTTATATCTTTCTACATACTAGAGGTTTTAGTTAGAGAATTTTAGAGGAATATTATGATTACAAATGCTACTATTGAGGCATTTACTATTATAGTTTGGAATATTACTATTGAAATTTCTATGCAAGTTATGAATGCCTTACATGAGGTTGCTAGTTATGATGTGTACCAAGATGTTATTCATTCCATAGAAGATATTGTTACTAATGTGATTATTCTAGTGTCTCATGGTGAGTTTTGTGATGCCATATTTGGTGGCTCTATTTCCTTGAGGTGTGGAAAAGTTTATAAATCATAGATCTTAGAAGATTCTTTGACTCTCTTGCTCATTTTTATCTACAATATCATTGTGAAAGTGGGAAGTTATAATTATTTTTTATATCAATATTATACTTTGTATTATCTACTAACTAGGAAACCATTAGATTTGGATCACATAATTTACAAGGATATGTTGGGGATGTTTACACATGAGCATATTTATGAAAATCCTCTCCTCATTAGCCTAGTTTTTTACTAGGTAGGTGTTCCTATTATGGATGTACATTTTCTTAAAGGGAATAGAATTGTTTCCAAGTTATTCAAGAAAAATAGTAGAACTCATGTTAATACTAAATATATAGCTCCTTTCAAAGCACATAGAAAGCAGTAATGTCTTCACCTAGGGCCTCTTCTCAACTAAGGAGATCCATCTCTATAAGTGCACAATTGGGGTTTTCCTTGAAGAAGGTCTTGAAGTCCATTTGAAAAACCTTGAAAAAGATTAGATAGAATCTCTATTACTTTTGTAAGAGAATGGACACATCAGGCCTTATCCCTTCTCTAGATGATCAACAGTTTAAGGAGATTACAACTTAGTAGATATACAGTGATGAGAACACACTGGTCCTAGCTAGATATTCTCTATTATTAGGGCCATCACATAGATATGATTCAATACATGCATTAGAATTGGAGGATCTAGGTGCACCACTAGCGCATGCCTAGGGGGAGCTCATTCCTCACACCAAGCAACCTTGACCAAGTGAGTTTGTATAGGGAAGTCTTCTAAAATACTCTTCAAAAGATTCAAGAGTGAGAATGCATCACAGTTTTTTGAGTAGTAGGTGATCGAGAGTATTGTTGGGGTAGTGACTCAATGGAAGCAAGTAGCTCCTACCACATACCTATGGAAGCGAAATCTATCATCTTTTAGGTAGGGTTGAGTTCATCCTCCTTCATACTATTAATTTTGGGTGAAGCTTCAATTTAAACGTGCTATTGTTATACTATCTTTTTTTAATGATGATAAATAACAGATATCCCATTCAAGCATCAGTAATGATGATGATGAGGAGGAGACATAGATGCCTACTCATGTAGCATTAGACTCTAATGATGATGATGATATAGAAGTTAGTAGTTAGGGACTTCACATGATTTTCTCCTATGGGGTGATGTCCAAAAAGAGGAAGAGTTTTGTGGTATCAAAGATTTGTTGAGATATCCTATCATGTTGAAACTATATATGGATGTAGTGCTTGATTGTATGTATAGCCATGTTATGAGTATTTTGATTTTGGCATATGGTATACTTTTGAATATGTTTTATGAGAAGTTTAGTTTATGTTAGCTATATTTTTGGCAACTATGCTTTCAGGTTTATGGAGTATATGTGCTTTTTGGATAGGGTTGGCAAGCTTTTGATGTGAGCATTTCCTGTATATTTTCTTTAGATCATGTCTTATGGAAATGTGACCATTAACTATTTTTTATCTTTTTTTGTCATTATTGATGCCATAGGTTTATTTACATGTTTGTGTCTTTATTTTCTCAGCATATTATGTTATGTTATTATGCTAATTCACTTTCTCATGTTTTGGACATCAATAAAAAGAGGTAGATTGTTGACCTTTCGGTATGTCAAACCTTGCAAAATGAAGAAAGTGGAAAATGTACTTTTGGAACCTTGTAGGACTTGGATAAGATAAGATCTTGATAAGAGCATGATGATATTAAGAGAAAGAAGATGTCAAGATTAAGATGAGAGTTTAATTGTCAATCTAGAGTGATGAAGTCTCAACCAAGATTGAAAGAGTTCTAAAAAATTCACAAGGATGCATGATATCTAGAAGTTAAGACAAGATGTTTTGATAGTTGTCAAGATCTCCCAAAGGAATAGTATATGTCCCTATTAAAAAGTTCAGATCTGAAATGAGATGTTCCATAAAAATAGTAGACATCCTAAGTGCAATTGCGACATCATAGTTAAGATGTCTCATGAGAGATGTCTTAACTAAAGTGAGATGTCCCACTTCCAAGCATTTGAAAATTAGTGACAAGTCCCAAGATTAAATGAGACATCCCAACTAGCTATTTTTTTGGCTATTGTATGAACTCCAATGGTCATTTGATAGTGAAAAAAGGCTATAAAATAGATGAAGTCTTTATGAAAAGATTAATTACTACTCACAAGAATATTTCCATCATTGTATACATCAAGTAAAATTTTTTGTACTTGATTTCTCTATCTTTATGAGTTGTATTATATTTGTTGAGAACCTCAAAGTAAGGAATCTATAAAGTGGAAAAATACCCCTTACAAACATTAAACATTGTAAAAGTTGTAGTGTCCTTCAAACTAATTTTCTGAAAAAATAATATCTAGAGGTGTGCAAGGATTCTACTCTTTGAGTTTGGATGTACCAAAGTTGAGAAACCATGTAAAGCTAAGTTTATTTTTTATTTTAATTAGTGGAACTATTCATTCACCCTTCTAAGTTCATAATCTTTAGTACTCAATGATTAACCTAGGAGTACCCACTAGGAAAAAAATAACATAGAGTTAATTCTAGCACCATGGTGTTGTTGAGAAACATCAACAGTACCATGAAGACTCAACTAATTAATATATGGACTAAATTAAAGGCCATCAATGCTAATAGAACATTCAATCTATGGGAGTTACGAAGAAGCAAAGCTAAGGTATGATGGTTACATGAATAATTAGAACATATCTCACTATTGGTACTTTCAGTTTTTACAATTACTACATAGGTACAAATTGAGGGCCTATAGGCTAAACTATTCTAGGCATGCCATATTGGTAAAGAATATGTGTTCATGAAAGATAGCTTATAGTGACAAATTAAAATGTTAAATCATCCATCCTAGGAGTGTGAAAGAATGAGTTAAGAAAAGAAGAAGTGGGTATGCTATCATTCCCAACACATGAAGGTTGAAGGATGAAAGTTAGATCATGACCCAATTCCAGGATAAGTACCTTCATATGGGAAATAAGGATTCAAACTTATGGTAGGAGTTGTCAAATAAGAATACCAAGAAAACTAATAAGCTCAAAAAGATTAATTTACTTAAGTAGATGACTAGGATGTCAAGGTATGTCTATTGCACAAACTTGTAGATATACTAAATGAATGTGTAATGAGAAAAGTCACAGAGTAAATCAATTTTGTAAGAGAAGATGAACATTCTAGAAAAGATGTGCATCCTTTTTCATGATGTAGTTGTCATTATTCTTGTGAGAAAGCTTAAGGAACCTGAAGAGGAC
Source organism: Gnetum montanum (assembly GCA_015680685.1). Taxonomy (NCBI): domain Eukaryota; kingdom Viridiplantae; phylum Streptophyta; class Gnetopsida; order Gnetales; family Gnetaceae; genus Gnetum; species Gnetum montanum. The sequence goes on from MNCI01012294.1 coordinate 338,393, forward strand.
ATCCAAGTAAAATGGAGGAGGTATTCTTATGTGGTCCAAACTTCTGTAACTTGACTTTGCACTAAGCTAAAAGAGAGTTTTCATCAATAGGCAATGATGTTGGATGTGGTCCAACACAAGCTCTTGTAAGTGAAATGGAGTCATGTGTAGTTCAAGAAAGACTCTATGGAATGACAACAAGCACAACTACAAGAGTAGAGATTGATGATTATGTATAACTAGTAGCTCCAAGTGAGGATAATAGAGTTGGAAGAATAACCTCAAATATTTTATATGTCTACACCCAACTTTTCAATCTTCTTCTCATATCAAGTAGGTACATCAAGGGATTTTTCTATCAATGATCATCCCCTAATACTTCATAATGAGGTGGCTTATACTCTATTGTAATATTAGTAATAGTCTATACATTTTTTCATTATACTCTTCCATCTTGATTATGTATTGTATCTAGTTCCATTCTTATATTCTACGAATTAAAGCTATGAGAACAGCTTAACTCAATTGCGAGAGAATGATGAATTGTCTACTAACATTTTGTAAGTTAATTGTGAGCCATAGATTTGGGATGTGTGTCATGTATTCTATGTTTATGGTTTTTTCATACATGGTTAAGGTTTCTACCTCCTAATTTTATATCGTATCATTACACTTCATAATTATAAGTTTGGTTCATATTTTATACATTCTAGGTTGTTTGCAACTTCATTTGAAAATCCCTAAAACTCCTAACATGTTTCCTAGTGATGAGTCATGGTCTATCAAGTCCAGTTATCAAAGCCCTGATATAAGATACTAGGTCCAAATATCAGACCCCCATAATCGCAGCCGTGATATCGCGTATGTGATATCCCAGCCACAATATCGTGGCCTGCATTTCATATCGTGTACGCGATATTGTGGTTCCTGTGTGAGCCTATAAATTAAAGGTGGAAAACTTGGTTTTGGCAATAGTTATTAGATTTTATTTTAATTTTTCAAGTTTAAGTTCCTCTCAAACTTTTCCTCCCAGTGCATGCCTGCAGTGTGGTAATTGTAATTGTACAAAATCCTTATTCGAGTGTGATGTACTTGGACATGCACATCACTGGCAATAAAGATCGAGATTACTTTACCATTGCAGCATCCACTTATCTTAATTATTTATTTAATTATTATTTATTTAACTATTATTTACGAATTTATTAATTAATATCTCTTCACCATAAACTCTTGTTAAACGTGGAATAAGTACGACTTAATCACAAGCATTCAAGTGTGACTACTTGGTAACCCAGTAGCGTACTTAGGCCATGTGCTTGGTAATCCCAGTGGTAGTCATGCACGAGGTCCAAGATGTGTATGGATCATTAATAAATGGATGATCATCACACTTAAGCTATCTTAGATTCTCTCTCTCTCTCTCTCTCTCTCTCTCTCTCTCCTAGTTTAATTAATATTATTTTCCATCATACTCAGGCATAGTACTAGTGTAGAAACACATCATACACCTCACTCTGGACTAAAACATATGTGACAAAGCTAATACTAGTCTAGGTGGGAAGATAATGAACTATGACCTATGAGTAACTATATAGATACCAAAACTAGTCCATCTATGGAGTTCGATCGGATTATGCGTGAAACACTTGTATTCATATGGTTGAGTGTAGGGGTACCTCGCCACTCATCATTGACACCGTTGTCGGGGATGGTACCTAGATTAGCTATATCATACAATGTCATTGTATAGGACTTAATGATATATCTTTTAGCAAGAAATAATTATAAAAATTCACATATAAATTCACACACAATTTCACAACCATGCCTCTCCTACAAGACAACAATAATGCCACATCTAGTGAGGCAATTCATTGGAGAACCAACGAATTATCTGACAATTAAGATTGGAGTACGTAATCCAAAGTGGGGGTTTCTTATAAACATAAATAAAGGCAACATCATCCCAAAACATGAAATCATAACTTACCTAATGACAATAAACCCCTACTGGCCACTACAAGACTAATGCAAATACAAGAGGTTGTTTGAATCTCCCGTAGGCATCGTAAAGAGAGCCACCTACCCAAGCTCGATTTAAACAACTTTTCCAATTTCTCAAGAGGCTATGACTTAGATCCACAACAACATTTACAATCCTTCTACGATGCCTATGCATGGAAAAACAATGATAATAGTTGGTAAAAACTCAAGCTCTTTCCTATGACACTTGTTGGCCAAGCAAAAGTATGGTATAGATCGTTAACACCAAATTCAATATGATGTTGGCAAAAAATGGTAGAACTCTTTAATGAAAGATATCAAACCTATGCATGAGTGTTGGCCTTGAGAAAAAAAATCCAAGAGTGGAAATAAGCATACCATGAATCCTTAGACATGGCCTTTGAAAGATATTATGCACTATTAAACAACTATCCAGGCCATAAGTTCTCTGAGGAAAGACTAATGTACCATATCATTGATGGGATTCGTGATGAAACAAGAGAGACCCTAGGGATGTATGCCCAAAGTCAACTATACGAACTATGAATCCATCAATTCCAAGAGATTATTAAGCGGGTAGCAAAAGAAGAAGGAGAAATGGCTAGATGGGAGAGTGTTGAAAAACATCAATGAGACCAAAGTCTCAACTTAATAGAGGTTCATAATCACAAAAAGGAGAAATTGATCTATATTAGTGTGGAAGAACCATATTTGCCAGTATAATAATCAATAGAGGAAGTCGAGCCAAAGATCAATAAGCTACATGAATGGATGCATAAAAAGTATGGGAAATATATCAATATTATTGGAGATAGAGTTTTGACAACCTGAGAAGTAGGAAAAAATATTATTAGAAATTCGAAAAGAAGGGAAGAGGAAAATAAGAGCTCAACTGCCAATCATACATATGAATGCAACATTTGCCTATACGATCACCCTAAGGGCCAATTCCCAATCTGGTTACATTTATATGAGCCTTGGGGAAACAAGTTACACCCAAAATTTGTACTGAGATACTATGTTCAATCACAGTGGGAACAATCCTAGTCGTGGGGGAATCCACCCCTAAACTGGAGACACCCTTCATATCATCCAAATCCAAATGCTTATCTAGTCCAACATCCTATTTCCCCAACTAGGTCAACATACTCTCTCTCGCCACATTATCATTCTCCTCAATACTATCAGCCCATGTCTTCAACACAACCACTGCCTTGTGTACCTTACACTTCTCCTAAATCTCAACATTCTCATCCTTCCACTCCTTCTACATTGCCACCAACTATTCCTAAAGTGTCTGCACCACAGCAACAACCCATGAACGTTACTTGTGCTACTATTGCAAACAACAGTGAGAGACCTCCTCAACATCAAAGGCGTCCCTTCTTTAGACATGACCATAGGAAGAGACAACATAGTTTTGAGGCCACTACATCCTCCAACTCAACACAAGTCCAACACTATGGTGCATCCTTATCTTCAAACCCAACACCTCATGTCACTTCATCAAGGCCACCAATTAACACTCCAATAACCATATGGCCCAATGAATTCAACCATGAAGAGCAACATCATGTTCCTTACATACCATCTTACGATCCCAAATATCATAGTGGGTCAATTCTTTACCAAGGAACCACATCTTATAAATTACCCCACTATGCTTACTACAATCAAGTGTGTGAACCCCAATGGAGTAAGTATGACCAAGTTCCAATATTTTCAACATGTAAGGATCCTCATCTTTCATTTACTAATCCGTTCCATTCTCAACCATTTAGTTATGGGAGATATACCCCATTATAATAACAAACAGGATTAATAAATATTTTTCATTTTCTTTAACTTTACAATTTTTTGTTTTCTAGTTTTTCATTTTTGCAATTTTTTGTTTTATGTTTTTGTCTTTTTATAAGTAATCCAATATATGAATAACACACTCATGTAACTCATTGGTTGAGGTGTGTTCAATGTTATCGAGTCTTGAATGATCAATTATTTGGATAGTGAGCCCATTACACCCACTCATCCATTCTACAAATAAGAGGTTTTTTTCGAGGGTACAGTGATATTCTTGACATTCTTAAAACGTAAAATTAATTTTGTGCTCATTGTACCCAAAATGAAGAATGATGGAACAAGATGGAATGACTAGGGTGTGACATCAAGGGGACTTGCGGATTCTCTTTGGTGATGTCTATGATAGTTATCACGCAATGTGGTTGTACTAAGACCCTTGTAGATCTAATGCAAAATGGAAGTAAGAGTAATGAAAAGGCACTCAAAAATCCAATGTTGTTCTAGGGGGTCCCATTGGAAAGACATGGACCCATGCCTAAAGGTTGGCGACTTCTCTAGATTCAACAATCAAAAAAGAAACAAAGAAAAAAGAATCAAAGGAAGTGCCACAAAGCAAAAATCACTCCTCCCTTGAACAAAATTCCAAGTGATCATAGGCCTTGTTATTTTGATACTCTCATAGTTGCTCATCATGGGATGAAACAATGTGGTGTCACTGATCCAAGGAATGGACTTGGTCCTAATCTTGGAACAATAGGTTAATGACACATTAATCATGCTTTACATGTAGGATTCATTGTGCCTTGGGTCAGTTACCTCATGTCCCAATTTCTACAATCCCTTCTATAGTCTGTCTCATCTCGCTGTTCATGTAATTGTAGCTCGTGTCTCATATAGCATAGAATTCTTACCTCATTCCAGTGGTATCTACATGTGTGTGTTTTGTGAAATTGGTATGGATTACATTTGACCCTTCAAGTACCTACAGACATTTTAAGGTGTGGTTACACAAGGGCATTATAGGTTGGAACCTACTTTGGGGAGGACCCACTTGCATGACTTTTACAATTTGTACTTGTTGCATACCACCACATCATCTTATACCCACTGAGTACTTCATTGCCAAATATATTCTTTCCTTTTCCATCATTTTATCAAATGTTCCTCAAAACTAGGTCCTTTTATGTGTCACCTAAATAAGCTAGGTTTGACATTAAACTTTTAGGGCAACTTCCTTAAAAAATATATATATAAATAAATTTTTTTCTAACTCTACTATCACACTAGGCAAGGAATTCAACATTTATTAAAGGCAATGAGTATGGTATGAAATCATTAAACATTTTTCAATAACCTTACTAATAATTGATCTTTGTGTGATTATAGATGGCCCCTAAAAGAAGACAAAAAGGAGGACCTTCTCAAGGTGCAACTAAATGTCCAGGGGGAGGCAGAGGCCAAGGACTTCATGCAGAACATATAAAGTAGGAGGCACAATCACTCAGCATCCATCATGGAACTCTTTTTACTACATAATCTATCCAAGAAAAATTTGGAGAGTTTAGGGCCCAAGCCTATGAAGAGGAATGATGACTATTTGCGGCATGACATGTCAATGCCAATCAAGTGTTCCCATAGCTACTGTGTCCATGGAAAGTGCTAACTCCATCAAACATTGGAATATCAGCATGGACGGCTCATAATCTATGGATATAAGAGGAGAAACCTTAGGCACTTCTTCAATAGTATCAATCTTAGAATCCTAGAGCACAAAACAAAGGAAAGACACCCATGGAGGAGCCACCACTACCAGCAACCCCATGAGTTCCTCTAGTTTTTTCTTTTATTTCTATGTCCAAATTTTGTTTAGCCCTCCACTCCAGCATGAATAAATTCCTATTCAGTCAATAATCCCATACCTATCCACTATGTAATCAATTGAGCTTGTTCCTCACTTTCTTTGACTTGAGGACAAGTTGTTATTCTATCATGCGGGTATGATGAGTCATGGTCTATTAGGCCTAGTTATTGAAGCCCTATTATTAGAGCCATGATACAAGATACTAGGTCCTGATATCAAATCCCCATTATTGCAACCGCGATATCGTGGCCTGCATGCGATATTGCGGTTCCGATGTGAGCCTATCAATAAAAGGTGGCACACTTGGTTTTGGCATTAGTTCTTAGATTTTATTATAAGTTTCTATGTTTAAGTTCCTCTCAACCCTTTCCTCCTAGTGCATGCCCACAGTGTGGTAATTTTAATTGTACGACATCCTTATTCGAGTGTGACATACTTGGACACGCACATGACTAGTAATAAAGATCGAGATTACTTCACCATTACAGCATCCACTTAGCTTAATTATTTATTTAACTATTAGTTACTACTTTCTTAGTTAATATCGCTTCATCCTAAACTCCTGTTAAACATGGAATGAGTACGACTTACTCACAATCATTCAAGTATGACTACTTGGTAACCCAGTAGCGTACTTAGGCCATACGATTGGTAATCCCAATGGTAGTCATGCACGAGGTCCAAGATGTGTATGAATTCTTAAGGAATGGATGCTCATCACACTTAAGCTAGCTTAGAATCTCTCTCTCTCTCTCTCTCTCTCTCTCTCTCTCTCCTAGTTTAATTAATATTATTTTCAATCATAATCAGGAGTAGTACTAGTGTTGAAACACACCATACACCTCACTCTAGACTAAATCATACGTGAAAAAGCTAATACTAGTCTAGGTGGGAAGATAGCGAACTACGACCTATGAGTAACTATCTAGATACCACAATTAGCCCATTTGTGGAGTTCAACTGGATTGTGTGTGAAACCCTCATATTTGTATGGTTGAGTGTAGGGGTACCTCGCCACTCATCATTGGCACTATTGCTGGGGACGGTGCTAGTTATCTAGATTAGTTATATAATATAAGGTTTCTATATAGGAATTAACGATATCTTTTATGAAGAAATAATTATAAAAATTCACATATAAATTCACAGAAAATTTCACAACCATGCCTCTCCTACAAGATTATGATAATGCCACATGTAGTGAGGCAATTAATTGGAGAACCAACGAATTATCTAACAATGAAGATTGGAGTACACAATCCGAAGTGGGGATTTCTTATAAACATAAATGAAGGAAATATCATCCCAATGCATAAAAGCATAACTTACCTAATGATGATGGACCCATAATGGCTACTACAAGCCTAACGCAAAAAGAAGAGGTTGTTCTAATCTCTCGTAGGCATCGTAAAGAGAGCTACCTACCTAGGCTAGATTTAAACAAGTTTCTGAATTTCTTAGGAGGCTATGACTTAGATCTACAACAACATTTACAAGACTTCTATGATGCCTATGCATGGAACAACATTGATAACGATTGGCAAAAATGTAAGCTTCTTCCTATGACACTCGTTAGCCAAGCAAAAGTATGGTATAGATCATTAAAACCAAATTCAATATGATGTTGGCCAACAATGGTAGAACTCTTTAATGAAAGATATCAAACCTATGCAAGAGTGTTGGAATTTAGGAAACAAATCTAAGAGTGGAAACAAGCACAACATGAACCCTTGAACATGGCCTTATAAGTATATTATGCAGTGTTAAAAAACTAGCTAGGCCATGAGTTCTCTGAGGAAAGGCTAATGTACCATATCATTGATGGGCCTTGTGATGAAACAAGAGAGACCTGAGGGATGTATGACCGAGGTCAACTATATGAACTACAAACCCATCAATTCCAAGAGCCTATTAAGCATGTAACAAAAGAAGAAGTAGAAATGGCTAGATGGGAGAGTGTTGAAAAACATCAACGAGACCAAAGTCTCAACATAACAGAGGTCCATAATCACAAAAAGGAGAAATCGATCTATCACAAGGAGGAAGAACCATCTTTGCTAGTACAACAATCAATAGAGGAAGTCGAGGAAAAGATCAATAAGATGCTCGAATGGATGCATAAAAAGTATGGGAAATATATCAATATTATTGGAGATAGAGTTTTGACAACTCCAGAAGTAGGACAAAATATCATTAGAGATACAAAAATAAGGGATGAGGAAAATAAGAGCTCAACTGTCAATCATACATATGAATGCAACATTTTCCTGTAGGATCACCCCAAGGGCCTATGCCCAATATTTTTACATTTATATGAGCATTGGGGAAGCATGTTACACCCAAAATTCATATAGAGATACTGTGTTCAATCACAGTGGCAATAATCCCAGTTGTGGTGGAAGCAACCCCTGAATTGGAGACACCCTTCATATCATCCGAATTTAAATGCTTATCTAGTCCAACATCCTATTTCCCCAACTAGGTCAACATACTCTATCTCGCCACATTATCATTCTCCTCAATACTATCAGCCCATGTCTTCAACACAACCACTGCCTTGTGTACCTTACACTTCTCCTAAATCTCAACATTCTCATCCTTCCCCTCCTTCTACATCGCCACCAACTATTCCTAAAGTGTCTGCACCACAGCAACAACCCATGAACGTTACTTGTGCTACTATTGCAAACAACAGTGAGAGACCTCCTCAACATCAAAGGCGTCCCTTCTTTAGACATGACCATAGGAAGAGACAACATATTTTTGAGGCCACTACATCCTCCAACTCAACACAAGTCCAACACTGTGGTGCATCCTTATCTTCGAACCCAACGCCTTGTGTCACTTCATCACGGCCACCAATTAACACTCCAAAAACCATATGGCCCAATGAATACAACCATGGAGAGCAACATCCTAATCTTTTCATACCTTCTTACAATCCCCAAATATCATAGTGGATCAATTCTTTACCAGGGAACCACATCTTATAAATTGCCCCAGTACGCTTACTATAATCAAGTGTGTGAACCCCAATGAGGTAAGTATGACCAAGTTTCAATATTTTCAACATGCAAGGATCCTCATCTTTCATTTACTAATGCTTTCCATGCTCAATTATTTAGTTATGTGTGATATCCCACATTCTAATAACAAGCAAGATTAATAAATATTTTTCATTTTCTTTAACTTTACAATTTTTTGTTTTCCAATTTTTCGTTTTTGCAATTTTTTGTTTTATGTTTTTGTCTTTTTATAAGTAATCCCATATATGAATAAAACACTCATGTAACTCATTGGTTGAGGTTTTTTCTATGTTATCAAGTCTTGAATAATCAATTATTTGGATAGTAAGCCCATTACACCCACTCATCCATTCTACAAATAAGAGGTTTTGTTTGAGGGTACAGTGATATTCTTGACATTCTTAAAAATTAAAATTAATTTTGTGCTCATTGTACCCAGAATGAAGAATGATGGACCAAGAGGGAATGATTAGGGTGTGACATGAAGGGGACTTGCAGATTCTCTTTGGTGACATCTGTGATAGTTATCACGCAATGTGGTTGTCCTAAGATCCTTGTAGATCTAACGCAAAATTGGAGTAAGAGTAATGAAAAGACACTCAAAAATCCAATGCCATTCTAGGGGGTTCCACAAGAAAGACGTGCACCCATGCCTTAAGGTCGGTGGCTTCTCTGGATTTAGTAATTGAAAAAGAAACAAAGAAAAAAAAAAGGAAGTGCGACAAAGCAAAAATCAGTCCTCCCTTGAACAAAAGGACAAGCGATTGTAGGCCTTGTTGTTCTGATACTCTCATAGTTGCTCATCATGGGATGAAAAAATGCAGTGTCACTAATCAAAGGAATGGAATTGGTCTTGATCTTGCAACAACAGGTGAATGACACATTAATCATGCTTTACACCTAGGATTCATTGTGCCTTGGGTCAGTTACCTCATGTCTCAATCTCTACAATCCCTTCTATAATCTATCTCATCTAGCTATTCATGTAATTGTAGCTCATGTCTCATATAAAGTAGAATACTTGCCTCATTCCAGTGGTATCTACATATGTGTTTTTTGTGAAACTGGTATGGATTACATTTAACCCTTCTAGTGCATACAAACATTTTAAGGTGTGGTTATGCAAGGGCATTATAGGTTGGAACCTACTTTGGGGAGGATCCACTTGCATGACTTTTGCAATTTGTACTTGTTGCATACCACCACATCATTTTATACCCTCTGAGTACTTCATTGCCAAATATATTCTTTCCTTTGCCATCAATTTCTCAAACGTTCCTCAAAACCAGGTCCTTTTATGTGTCACCTAAACAAACTAGGTTCGACATTAAACTTTTAGGGAAACTTCCTTAATATATATATATATATATATAAATTTTTTTTTCTAACTCTACAATCACACTAGGCAAGGAATTCAACATTTATTAAAGGCAATGAGTATGGTATGAAATCATCAAACGTTTTTCAATAACCTTACTAACAATTGATCTTTGTGTGATTATAGATGGCCCATAAAAGAAGACAACAAGGAGGACCTTCTCGAGGTGCAACTAAATGACCAAGGGGAGGAAAAGGCCAAGGACTTCATGCAGAACATATAAAGTAGAAGGCATAATCACTCAGCATCCATCATGGAACTCCTGTTACTACATAATCTATCTAAGAAAAAGGTGGAGAGGTTAGGGCCCAAGCGTATGAAGAGGAATGATTACTATTTTTGGCATGACATGTCAATGCCAATCAAGTTTTCCCACAGATACCATGTTCATGGAAAGTACAAACTCCATCAAACATTGGAACATCAGCATGGATGGCTCATAATCTATGGATAGAAGAGGAGAAACTTCAGGCACTTCTTCAATAGTATCAATCTTAGAATCCTATAGCACAAAATAAAGGAAATAAACCCATGGAGGAGCCACCACTACCGGGAATCCCATGAGTTCCACAAGTTTTGTCTTTTGTGTCTATGTCCAAATTTTTTTAACCCTCCACTATAGCATGAATAAATTCCTAGTCAATCAATAATCCCATACCTATCCACTATGTAATCAATTGAGCTTGTTCCTCACTTTCTTTAACTTAGGATGAGTTGTTATTCTATCATGTGGGTATGATGAGTAATGGTCTGTTAGGCCCAGTTATCAAAGCCTAGTTATTAGAGCCCTGATACAAGATACTAGGTCCTGATATCAGACCCCCATTATCGCAACTATGATATCGCGACCTGCATGCAATATCGTGTACATGATAGTGCAGTTATGGTGTGAGCCTATAAATAAAAGGTGGCACACTTGGTTTTGGAATTAGTTCTTAGGTTTTATTATAAGTTTTTAAGTTTAAGTTCCTCTCAACCCTTTCCTCCTAGTGCATGCCCATAGTGTGGAAATTTTAATTGTACGCCATCCTTATTTGAGTGTGACATACTTGGACATGCACATGATCGAAAATAAAGATCGAGATTACTTCACCATTGCATCATCAACTTAGCTAAATTATTTATTTAATTATTATTTATTTAACTATTATTTACTACTTTCTTCGTTAATATCTCTTCATCCTAATCTCCTATTAAACACAGAATGAGTATGACTTAATCATGAGAATTCAAGTGTGACTACTTAGTAACCCAGTAGCATAGATAGGCCATGCACTTGGTAATCCCAGTGGCAGTTTTGCACGAGGTCCAAGATGTGTACAAATGATTAAGGAATGGATGCTCATCACACTTAAGCTAGCTTAGACTCTCTCTCTCTCTCTCCCCTTCTCTCTCTCTCTCTCTTAGTTTAATTAATATTATTTTCCATCATACTTAGGAGTAGTACTAGTGTAGAAACACATCATAAACCTCACTCTGGACTAAACCATATGTGACAAAGCTAATACTAGTCTAGGTGGGAAGATCGTGAACTATGGCCTACAAGTAATTGTCTAGATACCACAACTAGCCTTTCTGTAGAGTTCGATCGAATCGTGCATGAAACACTCATATTCATATGGTTGAGTGTAGGGGTACCTCACCACTCATCACCTAGCATTCAAACTTTCATCCAAGAATTTTTGTAAAGTGTATGAGGAGAGGGATGTGATGTATTTGTTGAGCTAGCACACCTATTGCATTAGTACAAGGATTCTAACCAAGGATCATTAAACTTAGAAAGGGGGATGATATGAATAAGTTCCCCAAATTAAAAATTAATTAGCCATAGTACACAACCAAATTTAATGTGGTTCCCCAAGTTGGATAGTTCACAGTCAGAAAATAGTTCACTAGCATACCTCTAAACATTGTTCCACTCAAAATATGTTTTGAAGGGTACCACACCCTTATGGACCTTTTGGTTTTGGTATTTCAAAACATTAAGAAAAATGGAAAACATGTTTTATTATGTGTGTGTGTAGTTTTTGTGCTTGCATGATAATAAATTGGATTGAGCAAGGTTATGGACAAGGAATGAAGGATTCATCATGCAAAGAAAGTGAAGAAATGCATCTCTAGAAAGCAGTAGACATCTTGGTAGAATTGGAGTGAACTTAGATAAAGACATCTTCAAAAATAGCAAGACATCTTTATTAAAAAAATAAGTCTTTAGAAAATGCAGAAAAAAATCAAAAATATGTCTTTCGTGAGACAAAGACGTCTTCTAGAATGGAGACTTTAGAAAGACATCTTTCAAGAAACAAAGACATATTTCTACAATTGAAGTCAAACTTAGAGAGACATCTCAAGCATGAGAAAGACATCTTCCATGATGGTTATTGATCATTGCCTATCTATTGCATGCATTCCAGGAAGGATTTAAAAACATAGCAGCTATAAGAAAACTTGATGTGCATTGGAAATGCTGAAAAAAATTGTCATATTCATTGTACAATAATTTGTAATCATTGAATTCTCTATTTCTCCTCATTGTATTATCATTTTTACATTGTAAAGTGTGTTGTACCTAAATTTACAAGGATCAACAAATTGAGTTGCAAGTTTTCCCTATAATTCTTGTTTTTTTTTGTCCTATGGGTTTGATGTGCTTGAGGTTGTCAAGTTCCTATAGGATTGAGTTGTTGATGCTATGGTACAACACTTTAATATATAGATTAAGATTGTAAAGGTTGTGAAAGCCTTGGAGTTACATTTCCAAGACTAATGGGACCTTGCAAATTTGAGTGATTGGTGCTATCATACAACACTCTAGAGCAAGTCTTGAACATTATAAAGGATGTGGATCCTTCAACCACATTTTGAGAGAAATAAAATTTGAAGGTGTGCTTGTGATCTACCCTCCAAGTGTGAAGTACCCAAGTTGGGGAACCATGTAAATTCATGTGTTTTTTTTGTTTCATAAAAGTTCAATTTGGAGAACTTATTCATCCCTCATCCCCTTCTAAGTTTAATGGTCCACAAGTGGTTTTGGAGCCTAGTACTCGTTGCTTCATCATCAACTTCAAGAGAGAAAAATGGAGGGGACATCTTACACAAGTCCATCCATGTTTGATGGATTCAACTTCACCTATTGGAAAGCTAGAATTTAAGGGTTTTTCAAATCCATGAAGTTTGATGTTTGGAGTCAATTTTGGAGGGCTATGCTCCACCCATCAATGGCACAACTGGCATCATCAAGCCTTGCAAAAAATGGTCTCAAAGGAAAAGGTTAAGTTCATGTTTGATTTAAAAGTAAAAGATCATTTCTATTGTGCATTGAATAAATTTTAATTCAATAGGGTAGCAAGATGTAAAATGGCTAAAGAAATTCAAGAAACTTTAGAAGCCACTTATGAAGGAATCTCTATTTTTAACCAATCAAAATTGTTAGTTTTACAAAGTGAATATGATAAACTCAAGATGAGAGAAGGTGAGAAAATTAAGGATGATTTTTCTAGAGCTAATTATTTTGTTGTAGCAATTAGAGGAATAAGAAAGAATCTACCCAAAAGTAATGTGATTATTAAGATGATAAGGACTCTTCAACCTAAGTTTAGATCCAAGGTCATGGCCATGGAAGAAATAAAAGGCTTCTCAAATTTAAATTTTGAAGAGATTCGAAGTGCTCTCATCATTTATGAAATGAATCACATAAGTGGAGCTATTCAAAAAGCCCATTGCCTTAAAGATTACTTCAAAGGAGAAGTAACTCAATGAGTATGATGAGCGTAGTGAAGAGGAGATTGCCTTTCTCACTAGGAAGCTACAACAACTAATTGCTAGGAAGAATAAATGGGCATATCCACAAAGCTTCAATAAGCCTAAAGGTAATGAAATAGGTAAGAATGTTTCAAATGCTAACTTAGATTTTTCTTCTATAGAATGTTGGATGTGTTGCGGTAGAGGTTGTGTGGCCTATGAATGGCCTAGTAGCTTTGAGATGTAGTACAAGAACAAATCCCTTGAAGAAGTAAAGAATAATAACTTCTATACAAGTTGTGATACTAGAAAATAGAGTGAAGTAGAGGAAGATGCAAAACATTCTTAGCACATCCACATGGCCCTCACTGATAGTGATTCATTAGATGATGAACTAAATGATGATGAGAGGTTTTATTTAATGTGTAAAGAACTTTTAAATTTTCAAAATATTTGTACTAAATTAAATAAACAAGTTAAGTCTAAAGAACATGAAATATCCTTGTTAAATTTGATTATTTTCGATCTTGATAAAAAACTCTCAAACCTAAGGGTTAAGAATGAAAAGCTAACCTTATCTTTAGAACAAACCAAAGTGAAAGTTGTGGATGTTAAACTAATAAATGAATGACTAATGAAGGAAAAGAAGTCCCTTCAAATGGCACTAGGAAAAGGAAGAAGTCCACATGATAAAAGTATACTTGGATGCTGTGACTAAGAAGAGGAACCTAGACAACCTTCATCCCACCTAAGGAAACCCTTATGAAATAAAGACACTATATCAAGGAAAGGTTCTATCCAATAAAAAACTATAAAAAACTACTCTAAGGTTTGATTCTTCTAGTTATTTTTTAGTGGAATAGAAATATAAATTTTTATCACATGAGTATATGGGCATCTCACAAGGCTCCTTGGTTTTATTAAAGTGCACTAAGAAAAGGTTTTATTCAGGATCAAAAAAAAGAATGAAAATTAACTCAAAGAATCAAGGTTGTCAAAAAAGAATGCAAAATTAAAAGACAAGACCAAAAGCATCAAGATACTTTCGCCAAAAAATTTGTAGGAGGAACTCATGCTCTAGACATTGGGGAACTTCAGCTTAAAGGAGATTCCTCGAAAGTGGAATTAGTTCACTAGCTCTTTGAACTTCATCACCTCTAACAGCATGACAGGCAAGTAAAGGTAAGCTTTTCTTTATGTTTTCAAGGTTTCTTAAAGACTATAGATCAATGGCAACCATCCAAAATCTAACCTTTATTTTTGTGAAAGATGTCTCTTAGAAGTGAAAGAGATCTTTGTAAAGACATCTTTGAAACAAAAAAGACATCTCTCTAATTTTTCTATCGTTATAAGGAAGACATCTTATATAAATGAAAGATGTCTACTATGTTTCATACATGTGAAAAGATGTGTTTCTATCAAAAAAGACATTTCATTTTTCATTCAAAGCCCTTATTTTCCCATAGCTATGAAAGACAAAACCCCCATTTTTATCATATTCTTCCATAGAGACTCCATAGAGATGACTAGGACTCAATCATTCACAATGATTTTGGTAGAGATGACCCACAAGAAGGTTTGTACATCTAGAAATACACTAAAGAAAGATGCAAGAGGAAGTTCTAGTATTGCACTACCTTCATACATGCCCTAGTTTCATAGTATAGATGCTCAAGATAGGTTTTAATCTACAAGAACCACTAACATTATTTTTAAGAATTATCTTAATTTTTCATTGCATATACAACAAGCTCTGTTGGATTATTTCAAGCTTTTGAAGTGGAAATCTTTCATTTCTATGAATTTTCTTGACCTTGAAGTATTAATTCATGAATTATACTATTGTTGGCACATTTTGGCCATTTCATAGAACAGGTGAACTTATTTGCAAATGGTGACGTACAGAATCCTAATGAACTGAAATGGTTTAAGGAGGATTATGCTCTTTCCTGTGAAGAATTCTGCAAAAGTGAACTGACCATGAAGTTGGAATGGCATATGCTACTACATTTACAAGGAATTATCCATCTTAGTGTCATGAGTAGAAATTTCAGCACAAATTTTGAATGATTAAGTTCATGACTTGCTCAAGAATCATAATCTGGTGGTTCTCAAGTCACCTCACTGGAATGTATCCGTAGCAAGAGAAGACATAAAGGGTTTCTTGGAGAGTGTGATTGCATCACCCCTTGGCATTCTGGAAGGGTTTGGGGCCTAATATTCTTCTTTAGGATCAATGTATATTTTTGGATAGTATATTTACTTCCACTCAAATATATTTGGATATGAGAACAAAGGGATAAGTTCTCTCAAAGAAACTGGAAGTGTTAAAGTAGGACAGAAAGAAAGGAGAAAAAATTTGCAACTGGATTCAATTTCTTGGATGGTCTAATGTAACACGGCACTTGCATTACAACTACCATGCCTACAAAATTATCAGGTGTTTTTATCATTTTGTGTTCATCATCATTCATTTCATCCATGATCCATCTGTTTCCCAACCATGATTGTTGTGATGCTCAATGTTCCATGACTATTTATGATCAAGAAAATATTATAGTAATTTTTGACGTGTTTTATGATGTGTTATGATGAACCTAGATGCTGCAATTGATTGTGGAGAATATTTTGCAATGAAATGCAAAGATAACTTTTGATGGTCTCTGAAACTCTATATATTTCTACTGCCTACAACATGGTAGTGTGCTAGTGCTCGTGACTGGAGAATCTCTGCAGCATGTAAAATATGTAGGTGATCCTCTTTGGAAAAGCATGGCTACCGACTGCAGCAGTAGTCATGCAATGACAGAGACAGACCCAACAGCAGATCTAGAGGAGATTTTCTATGCTGGAAAGAATAAGGAAGCAGTGAAGGACTTCGATGGCATGGTCATGCTAAGGAATTTGACAATGTTACTTTGACACGGGGAGAATGAAGTTGCTAGCATGAATTCCATCGTAGGTGGTTCTAGCCCTCTAAGGAGCTGACAAGGAGATCAATCATCCAATGTAGTCATGATGGTGTAGCTATGTGGCATCAATAGTGACAGGTTTCCAGGAGGGTTGCGAGAGTGAGAGCCAGGAGCAGTAATGATGATGGTAGAATGCGTGTTAGGGTTATCGTTAAGTAGAGAGCAAGGTGCATGAAGTAGTAGTTGATAGTACCGAAATACACAGTTTTTCGTAGAGCCAGTGGGATACTAGATGGCATAGATCTTGTGTTGAAGGAGGAATATCATCTACTCCATCGAAGCCTAGATTGCAAGATCTTATTAAAAAATTTTGGCATCCTTTTCTATTCGTAGCATAAACACCTAATATAGTACCAGCTGCTATATAACTTTTTGGTTGAATGTAACTTACAAAGTATTTTTTTAAAAAAAATTGTTAATTAAGGAAAAGGGGATTTATAGGATAGTTGTTCAATGTGAACAAGTGTCAATTGTAACTTTTATCTATAGAGGTTATAATTAACTACCATGGTGGCTATAATTACCAAATAGGATACTTGGCAACTATACCTATTTTCTCTAACTAAACTTTAACCACTACAAAGGCCACTTGTCAACTACAACTTGTTTATCTCCATGGTGACCACTTGGCAACTGAAGGACCACTTGGAAACTAAATGGGACACTTGTCAGTTGCAGCTTTTTTATCTCTATGGTGGTTATAACCACCCAAAATATTTGTAACTTACCTAACTACCTATGAGACCCTATAAAAGGGCTTCAAGGGTAGGAAGGGATGGGGGGTCTTACTTGATGATCATCACACTCGAGGTCTCACTTTGGGTCTTGAAAGAGCATTTGTAAAGAAGGTCTCACTTTAGATCACACTCAGGGTCTCACTTTGGGTCTTGAAGGAAGATTGAAAAGAAGAGATTTTGAAAGATTTGCTTGTAAGATGACTTGCTAAAGACAATATTTCAGCCTCTTTGTCATAGTCCTATGAGTTATGATTATTATTTTTTATTTTGTTTAAATTGTTTAGCTAGTGGTTTAGATAGTATCATGCTTGGCAAGTAATTTTGGGATTTTTAGATTTCTCTTATTGTTCTTGTTGCATAATAGAAAATTTCTATTAAACCTTTTCCATAGAAGAGCTTGTGTTTTGAAAGCCTTAAGAGCATTTTAGTAGTAAATTTTATTATTGTGCAATGTATAAGAACCGCTATTAAGATTGTTGTAAGAGAGCCTCTGCATGTAGTCAAGCCATTGAACAATTCAATAATTAAGAGGGTTCAGAAAATCTTTGATATTTTGATAGGACCAGAATATCTTCTTTTATCTTTAAAGTGAATCTCCTTGGTATTTCAATCATAAATTTTCAAGACTATTGAAGGTTCTATTGAATTCAATTATTGACATCCATTATCTAGCCAAAATAGAGTTTGGTACATGATAGGTACAAAGCAATTTTTTGGGTAGCATGGTAGGATTGTCTTGAAGAAATTGCTTATTTAAGCCTTGGAAGTTTGAACAATTTGTAGTTATTGAATTTGGGATAGCTTTATTGTGAAGTGTTTACTCGTATCATTTTACCTTGTTTAAACATTTGAGATCTTTACACAAATCTACTTTCTTTTCCTCTTCTTTCTATTTCCATTGAATCTCGCTCTATTTCTAGTTTTCTTGTGGAACTATCTCTTTCTCTGGGGAAAATTGGAAGTAGATTCATAGAGTTGTGCTCAAATGTTTTTACAAAATTATATTTGTTACAAGTAGGTATTATAAGGACCACATAGACTAGGTAATTGAATAGAATAAGAACTCCCAACAACTCACAGTACTTGGCAAAGTTGGCTGAATCTCTTTAAGATAAGTCATTTATAGTTTAACATACAACCCAATCTTTTCATTTTTCACAACAGCACATTGCAATAGCACACACACATACTCACATTTACTACTAAGTCTATTTTGAGGTATCTGGGCCTTGGTGTTGCTAGAGACCAGCAAGCACCTAAATCCTGTTTGAGGACACTCATTGGTGGTCGCATCCCAAATGGTTGCCAACAACTATAATATTGTTATTTCTGATGCTATTTTTGGAGCATTCACATCCACTATTAGTAGGATTATTGTTGAAGTATCTACTCAAATTGTAAATGCACTTATAGATATTTCTAGATTAGATGTCTTTAGGGTTACCATAGAGTCTATGCATGACATTTACACCAATGGTATAATTCTTGTAGATCATGATAAATTTTGTGATTTTCTATTTGGGAGAGATATGATATTTGATAGAGGTCATATTGAGTGGGGCAACATGACTTCTAATGCCTCCACCTTGTTACTTATTATTTTGTATAACATAATTATGAAGGTAGTGTGTTACATTTATCTATTGCCACCCTAGGGTTTTGTACTAATATTGCTTACTTATAGAATTACCATTGGATTTAGGGCACACATTTTGTTAAGACATTTTGAGTCTCTATGCCAAGGAGAGAATCCTTGGGTATCCCTACCTCATCAACTTATTGATCTGCTAGATGGATGTACCTATTCCAGAGTTGCCTTTGCTTAAAACCTAGGATAGTCTTAGTGAGTATGCTAAGAAGAGGAGTTCTTCTCACATAGCAAAAGTAGGACCTAGCACCAAACCGTCGAAGAAAAATATGAAAGCCTCTCCATAGTTAAGAAGATCAAAATATTTTGGAGCTTATATCAATACTTCTTTGAAGAAACTATTTTGACCCCTTTCCTAAGCCATTGGAATGCTTGTGAGAAACCTCTCTTACTTGCATAAGAGTTTGGCTGAAACTAGGACTTCCTCTTCCTTCGATGTGTAGGTATTTTATGAGGTCACCACTCTTCATATCTCTAACAACAAGGAGTATGCTCTTGTTCTACCATGACATCCCTTAGTGGTAGGCCCCTCATGGACTTACAACTCATAGATGGAGTCAAATTTTGAGCCAAAGGTACCCCCAACCAATGTTTAGGGGAAGCACCATGCTTCAATGTAGTAGCTAAAGCATCATGTTCCAATTCCTCCTATTTCCACTACTCCATCTCATGCTGATGCTCCTAGCTCATTTGAGCAATGAGCTATGGAGAGCATATTTGGAACCATGTCCTAATGGGTTTCAGTTCAACAACTACCAACTCCACTAGCTTAGGCAAACTTTAGTGTAGCAGGTCAAGTCCTTAGATGAGAACACTAAAAACTCTAGCCATCCTAGCACCAACAATGATGACAATGAGAATGAGACATATCATCCATCTTGAGCAACAATGAATTCTAGGTCTAAGGAGGGTACCAAGGTGAGTGATTGAGGCCTTGGAAAGTTGTTTGTTCTTTTCTTTTTTTGATAAAAAAGCATGAAACATTTTCTGGCCTTCACATATGTAATTTTAAGACTTTTCACATATGTGATTGATCTATGGTTAGCTATACTCTGAGATGCTTCCAAATAGTTTGATGTAAAATAGTTTGTAAATGGTTATGGATAGATGATGTATTTTCTAGTTATCTTTGTGTCGCCTATTACTTTTCTTATACTTTTTACCTATCCTGTTGATGAGCAACAAGGTACCCCCTATGTCTAACCATATGAATCACAAGAATTCATGCATGATCTGGTTAAATTTCATTGATGCAACTAGTTGTGACATCTAGATCACTATGCCTTGATCATAGTTCGTTGTGTTCCCACTTAGACAAGTGGTAGCTTTGTCATTTATGGTTTAGTCTAGAATGAAGCATATGCTTTTTATTGTTTTATATTTTATTATTCTATAATTAGAAATAGGTTGAAACTTAAATTATAATCAATTCAACTAATCTAATTGCTAATTAATAATCAACTACCCTAACATAAGTATCGAATTCCACTTCCTATGCACATCTTGAACACATATAATGCTACTGGGTTACCGAATGTTAAGCAATTCTAGGATTACTAACAGTCATATACATGCTCGAAGTGATCGTACTTATGTGCTTAATTAATTAACATGCATGAAAATGTAGATATTAACTAAGTACATGAAAAGTAAACTACATGGAAAGTAAATTTAATCTAAGTCAAAGTGTTATAATGAATAAGAATCAATTTCAATCTACTACTCTATTCACAAAACTATGAAAAACTAATGTAAAACTAATTCAAAATCAGAGCCTAGGTGCTATATTTATAGGCTAGTGTATATACTCTGACATTGGATACATGGCATTGTGTCAAGACCCTAATGTCATGTACTCAACGTCGTAGCTCCAACATTACATACCAAACGTCAGAGTTGACAGAAAACAACAATTCATCAAATGTCAAGGCTCCAATTTCAAGGCTAGGAAAATCATGACTCATCACCTATCATGCTTATCCTCATCCTTGGATGCCATAGGAATTTCTATGTCTTTATGCTTTTCATATAATATCTTTCATATGATTTTTTTCTATATATTTATATATGTCTATAGGTTTGACCTTTTTGGTTATGTTTAAAAAGGAGGAGAAGTTTTGTGCATTATTATTAGAACAAGGCAAACCCATTTTCTTAAGTTTTGGACATTACCAAAAATGAAGAGATTGTGGACCTTTTGATTTTGGTATCTCAAAACATTAATAAAAATGAAAAGCATGTTTGTTTGTATGTGTGTGTACTTGTTGTGCTTGTAGGACAAGAACTTGTATTTAGCAAGGTTATGGACAAGGAGCAAGGGATTTATCATACAAAGAAAGTAAAGAAAGGCATCTTTGGAAAGAAATAGACATATTGGTAGAATTGGAGTGAACTCAAACAAAGACATCTTCAAAAATAACAAGATGTCTTTCTTAGACAAAGAAATCTTTCATGAGGCAAAGACATATATAGAAAATGCAATCCAAGTTTAGAAAGATATCTTTCACAAGACAAAGAATCTTCCAAAATTGATACTTTAGAAAGAAATTTTTAAGAAAACAAAGATGTCTTCCTAGAATTGAAGGGAAATTTAGAGAGATGTCTTTGGTATGAGAAAGACATATTTCATGACCATTAGTAACCATTGCCTAGCCATTGCATGCATTCTAAGAAGGATTTAAAAACATGGTAGCTATAAAAAGACTTGATGTGCATTGGGAAAAGTGAAAAACATCTTTTAGTATTCATTGTATAATCATTTCTAATCATTGAATTCTCTATTGATTGTCATTATATTATTATTTTGGCATTGTAAAGTGTGATGTACCTAACTATACAAGGATCAACAAACTAAGTTACAATTATCCCTTGTAATTCTTATTCTTGTTGTGCTACAAGGTTGATGTGCTTAAACTTGTTGAGATCCTATGGGATTAAGTTATTGGTGTTGCAGTACGGTACTTTAATGTAGAGCTCAAAATTGTAAAGGTTGTGAAAGCCTTGAAACCACATTTTCAAGCTTGATGGGACCTTGTGGGGTTGAATGATTGGTGTTGTGGTACAACACTCTGGAGTAGGGCTTAAAGACTATATAGGATGTGGAACCTCCAACCACATTTTAAGAGAAAAAAAGTTTGACGATGTGCTTGTGATCTACCCTTTGAATGTGGAGTACAAAAGTTGAAGAACCATGTAAATTTGTGTGTGTGATTTGTTTCATAAAGGTTCAATTTGGAAAACTTATTCATCCCCCATCCTTCTAAGTTTAATGATCCACAACCTTGTACAAACTCTAAGTTCCACTTTAAGGTGACTTAACTCAATGAATCCACTCAATCCCACAAGGTCCCAACAAGCTTAGAATGTCATTTTTAGGATCCCACAACCTTTACAACTTGAGCTATGCTCTATATTGTTGTGGCACTACAACAGCACTCAATCCCAGAGGATCTTGACAAGCTTAAGAATGATGCCTTCTTACAAGAAGCACATCAACCCCATAGGGCAACAAAAACGAAAATAAAAATTACAAGGAATGCAACTGATTTTCTGATCCTTATCTTTAAAGCACAATATAATAAACAAAAAATATTACAAAAGATATTACAATGAAGTGCACAAGTATAATAGATTAAACAATGAAGGCTTGGTGTAGACTATTCACATTTACAAGCATTCACATGCAAAATTCCAAAAATTGATGTTTTTTTATAGCCTTGAAGTTTCTAAAAAAACCTTATAATTTGTCCAATAGTCACTTAACCACTAGTGTAGTCATCTTCTTTGAAGTTGAAATGTCTACCTAAGATTAGCCTCAAATCTAGGGAGATGTCTACTATTTTTGAAATATGTCTACTCTTAAGGAAAGATGTCCCTGGGAAGATTTCTCTCAGAAGATGCCTTTGGGAAGACGTCTATTCTATAAGGCCTAAAAATGAAACTATTCATTTGATGCTAGGAGCATCGAGATGCCTCCAAGCAAGTCCCCATAGACCCTATAACCTTCTAGACTCATCAAAATGGACCAAAACACTTCAAAATAGGTCAAAACATCCAAAAATCATCCTCAACAAAAGCAACACAAATAGACACATTTAGCTTCCTCTCAATCTTGTAGTTGCATCCAGTTTGCTTATGAAGTTCTTATCCAAGTTCTCTTGATTCATTGTAGTCTTCACTTTCATATTTCATTGTATCTCTCACTTCCTAAGTCCTCATTCATGTCCAGCAAGTCCTTGTTATCTTAACTTTGACATCTCTTTGTAGATGTCATGTGATCTCTTTGTAGGTTTCATCTCTTAAGCTCTCCTTCATGCCCTACAACAACATCACATTTCATAAAGAAATCTATGTTCTTCATTTTTCTTAAGGTCATGACATACCAAAAGCTCAACAATCTTTCCCTTTTTGGTAATTTCAAAAGCCTAAGAAAATGGATGAGTATAATCATGAAATCATAAAATATAGTTCTCATCACTTCTCCTCCTTTTTGGACATGAACAAAAAGGATTAAAAAGTGAAATAGTCAAGATAGATAAATTCTAATGATAGTCAAGATGATTACTAAGATAATGACTCTAAGATTTAAGGTATATTGTAGAGATCACATCAAATAAAAAAATGAGGCTATAACAAGCAAAATTTATCTTTATAATAGAAACATTATAAAAAAAAATCTCCCCCCTTGTCATTAGCACCAAAAAGAAGGGAATCATGAAAAGGATCTATCAAAAAAACTACAAGATTGTTTCATGAGATAAACATCAAGTGATAATCCCATAGAGATACATGTCTCTTAGCATTATTTCCATAGGGCTTATGATGTCAAATCAAATAAGAACTACCCCTTATTGAAGTCCAAATTTTGAGCATTCAGCATCATGTAACCTATCTTTTTGAAAAAATAAGCCATTAGTAGTAAAAAATCATGAATATATAATCATCCAATGTTTTAGTCATTTTGAAGCTTCACAATACAACAATACATAGTAATTCCATGGTAAGAGTGTAAATACATTTTTATCTAACTTTCAAGAATGAGATCAAATAGCAAAACAACTTATCAAAATTAACCAAACAAATTCTTAACAAGATGTCCATAAAGTAATTTGCATATAACTATGTCAACCAATAAAAAATATATCACAGGGTAGAATATCCAAAAGATATCTTGACTAAAATTTAAATCATATGTTTAACTTGGATATTTTACCATACTCTTAAATAAATAGTCATCTTCTCACTCATTTTCAGCTATGGATATTGGATCATGAAGTTTTTGTTGTTTAAGTGTATTTTGGTAAAGGTCTTAAAAGACTCCCCCTACATTGATGGCCTATAGGATGATGAGGTAGAAGCTCCACCTACATATGTGAAGGTAACATTCTCATTTTAATCCTTCCTTTTGGCCCTTTTAGAAAAAATAAATGAATTGTCAAAGTACTACCCCTACAATGTAACATTAAGATCAGGTGGGGAGACTTGGATCTTCTATTAGAAGTACTTCATGATAATTCCTCTTGAAACATTTATTTTCTTAAAAAATTCATGAATTTAATCAAAAGAACCAAATAAAATGCTAGGACATCCATTGAAAACCATACAAGATGACTTTGAAGAAGTAGTATATGTCTTTCTTGAGAGAAAATATGTCATATTAGATGGCTACCTCCTAAGAAAGATGTCTAGTATTAAAATGAGATGTCTCAAATGTAGGTGAGACATCTAACTATTAGAGTAGACGTCTATCCTACTAGGGCTAAACATATAGATGCTCATTTTGAGTTCTAAAACCTCCAAACACCTTCAAACAAGTCACCATAGCCCTCAAAAACTTCTAGACTCATCAAAATACGTCTAAAACACCCTAAAACATGGAATAACTTCTTGAAATTATTATCAGAAAATCAACATAAGAAAACATACATAAACATCACACATTCATTGAGAAATACACGAGAGCTAGGAGATGTCCCAAAAAATTTGGAGTGCCATACCAAGATCAAGTTTGAAAGAAAGACCTCTCATAAAGATAGCAAATAATTCATATGCTTAAGGACTTCCTTTTGCAAAGTAGCTTTCCTCAATAGATATAGAAATTACATTACAAGTATCATACATAAAAATTTCTTAGAAACAATCAAACTTTAAGATTTCATAAGGAAGCAACAATTCCTTAGCTTAATTAAGATTTTGGAGCACAAGAAATATATGTTTAAAAAGTAATAACTATTCAACAAAAGCTCTTTGTCCATCTGTTTTAAACCACTTAAAACTAATACACTCTAATTAAGATTCCAAAATATGATTTATCAGTAAAAAATTTAAAAGTTTACAAGAATCACAAACTTTCATTCAATTATAAGATTAATCACCTTGTGCTCATACATTCAAATATTCTAATAATACCAAATATCTTCTCTTGTAAGTGCTTATCTTAACATTTGTAGAAGATAAAATCTAACATCCCATAGCTCAAAATTAAGTAAGCACACATCAACATAATTTAGTCTTTCCAAATTAAATACTAACATGATATTTAGCAAGAAGTGAAATAAAAACTTACCTTAACTTAACTTGACTTACCTTACTTGAAACTAAGAGTTAAGGTGTCTAGAGTGCTAAAGAATGAGTTTCCTCTTTCAAGGTTTCTCTTCTTGCATGGAGTTCTTCAATTTTTAAGGCATAGCTCCCTTTCACAAAGTGGTTGGATAGTGTTTTCTAATTCTTAGGTTCCTTCCTCTTTATTCTTCAATCTTTCTTAACTCCTATTTGATTTATTTGCCTATCATTTTTACCTTGTGAAAAATCCTTTCTAGGAACATTCAAATAAGACCAAGGAGTCCTATGATATGACCAAGTGTTGATGTGATAAGATTTTAAATTGCACTACCATTACTTATGCCCAAATGTATGATAATAATAACATCTCACGTTCCTATAGTAGTTAAAATGATCACACCTTCAAGCTGCTCTTGGTTGAGATGTAGTGCCTATTGATTCTTAATTCTTTGGAGTGACCTTTAATTAAGATCGTGTTGATGTAGATGATTCCTCTTGTGTACGACATCCAAGCCCACTCTTACCATGTGCACTTCTTCCTTTTCCAAGAATCTTTCGTAAGGATTCTTTTTCTTTAACTAACATTTCAAGTTTGACATCTGCAAGTTATTCCTTGATCTATTCATAAGATTAGGTTAGCTCTTTATTCTCAACCCTAAGGTCTAAGAGTTCCTTTGTGAGATCAAAATTTGTTAAATTTAATAAAGAAATATCCTGATCTTTGGTTTTTGCTTTCTTAGTCAACTTTACACAAAGACTTTCCAACTTACACAATAGATCATACCTCTCTTCCTCATTCTTAGATTGATCATCATCATCAGAAAGGACAACGTCATCATCTATGAGAGCCATATAGATGAAATGAGAATCTTTTGAGATGTTACCTACCTATTCCTTACCTTGGTCTCCATCATCCCATCTTGTGAAGAAATTTTTTACCCTTTTATCTTCTTGAGTTAATTCCTCTTCATCATCCCAACCTGTATGGATGTTACTACTTCTCATTTCTTCACTATATTCTTTGTCTTGAAACCTGTAATCATTGGGACATTCAAAGATAATATGGCCTCTTCCACCACATATCCAACATTCCATAGAAAAAGTATTAAATTTTGAAGTTTAGATTGCTTAATTTTACTCTTAACTTTGCTATCCAAAATGCTTCTAATGAATTGAGTGCATTCATCCAAGATGAATACCAAAACTATGAACCTCATGCACTTAAGAAATTTTTTCATTTAAATCTTCCAACATGTAAAAGTGATCCCATTGAACATTTCTGATTTGATGTGTGATCCTCTTTCATTTGATTAGTCCTAAGTTGTTACACTTAACACTAGGAGCACTAGGCTCCAATATCACTTGAGGATAGTTGAACTTAGAAAGGGGTGGATGAATAAGTTCCCCAAATTAAAAATTAATTAGCCAAATCACACAACCAAATTTAACATGGTTTCCCAACTTAGGTAGTCCACACTTGGAGGGTAGTTCGCTAGCACAACTTTAGAATTTTTTCCTCTCAAAATGTGGTTTGTAGGATACCGCACCCTATACAATCTCTAAGCTCTACTCTGGAGTGATTTGATGCCATGAATCCACTCAACCTTGCAAGGTCCCAACAAGCTTAGAATGTGGTTTTTGGATCCCACAACCTTTACAACTTGAGCTTTTCTTTGGACTATTGTGGCACTATACCAACAATCAATCCCACAGGATCCTAATAAGCTTAAGGATGATGCCTTCTCGTAAGAAGCACATCAACCCCACAAGGCAATAGAAAGAAATATAAAAATTACAAGGAAGGAATGCAACTGATTTGCCCATCCTTGTCTTTGAAGCATAGTAAAATAAACAAACAATAGCACAAAAGATATTACAATGGAGTCCACAAGAAAAATAGATTAGACAATGAAGGGTTAATGTAGGCTATTCACATTCACATGCATTCACTTGTACAATTTTCAAGAATTCATATTTTCATATAGCTTTGAAGTTCCCAAAAACACCTAGGAATTCATCCAATGATTACTTAACTACTATTGTAGACATCTTCTTCAAAGTTGAGACATCTACCTAAGATTAGCCTCGAATCTAGGGAGATGTCTACTACTTTAAAAAGATGTCTACTCTTCAAGGCAGACATCTCTAGGAATACGTCTCTAAGGAGATGTCTTTGGAAAGACATCTATTTTGTAGGGCCCAAAAATGAAATTTCTTGTTTTGATGCTGGGAGCATCTAGATGCCTCCAAACAAGTTCCCATAGGTCCTATAACCTCATAGGCACATAAAAATAAGCCAAAAACACTCCAAAATAGATATAAAACATCCAAGGGTCATCCTCAACAAAAATCAACACAAATAGATATATTTAGCTTCTTCTCAATCTTGAACTTACTTCCAATTTTCTTATGAAGTTCTTGTCCAAGATTTCTTGAGTCCTTGTAGTCTTTACTTTGTTATTTCATTGTACCTCTCATTCTTTGAGTCCTAATTTATGTCCAACAAGTCCTTGTTGTCTCCACTTTAACATCACTTGAGAGATGTCATCTCTTCAGCTCTCCTTCAAGCCCTACGACAACATCACATTTCACAAAACAATCTATGTTCTCCATTTTTCTTAAGGTTTTGACATACAAAAAGTTCAACACTAGCACATCCTTTTTAGTGCCCTAATTTGGCCCCTTTTCCTTCTGCACCACCTCAAGTATGTTTTATGATGTCTCGGTTGCACTATAAGGCCTTTTTTGATACCTGGTCATTAAAGAACCTCTATTGTTATGTTGCAAAATCTGTAAATACTTGAGATGAGCTCCACCTAAAACAAACTTGATTCAAAGGATTTTGGCTGTTAAGATCCATGAGTCAAAGCTATAGCACAAGTATTATGTCTTTTATATTTCTTGAATGGAATGATATATGTCAGTATTCTTTGCAATCCACTCAACATCATCCTTGAAGCTTACAACCATATTGCATTGCGATTTGTATGATAAAGCCCATTGGTCCAAAATCATTGAGATCCCTATCAATATACATTTGTATATTAAAAAGGCTAGAATGAAAAACATCCTAATTCAACCTATCGATCCTCACATCACTCTTACAGAAAGGAGAGGAAGTGTGACCTTTGAACTTAACATCCACTTGATAGACAAAGTTGAAGGAAAATTGATAGGAAAACTTGGCAAAAATAATCTTTTATCACATCACATTCATAACATCAACATCATAGCTGCTTAGAGTACTTCACCTAGATCTATGCCATTGACCACAATACCACTTAGACTTCCCAAAAACTCTATTTCTCCATACAAGTTGTTTCCTCCTAATAACATGAGTAATCCTTACTCCATTTTCCAATTCTCTATTCCACATTTTGGAACTACTCATTCTATCCCTTTGCCAAAACCTTCTATACATTGTTTTAAGTCTTATCCCTTTGCCAAAACCTTCCATGCATTGTTTTAAGTCATTTGCACCTCTGAAACACCACCAAATTTCATGTTGCAACCTTCATTTGCAACATAGGGCAAGGATTCATATTTGTGCAACTTAGGTAAGGATTCATTGTAAATGTGAGATATGTAGTCCTTAAAAGTCCAACTAAGGTGTTCTAATTTGACATAGCAAACAATTGGCTAAACGAACCATTACCGGAGCAATGCTTTCAGCAAACATGAAATTAGTTTGGTAATCCAACGGTGAAGTAATATGTTAAAGCATACCCCATATCGAATCATAATTTATCCACAATGTTTTAATAATAATAATAATAATCTCAGCATTATGGCAAATTCGTAGGCGAGAAAGGAAAATTCGGCGCCTGGCCATTACCCTAACTAACAAGAAACTATGAACTTCGGAGATTGTACAGAGAATAATAAATTTACAATTGGGAACATTTACATCCTCAAAGAAAAATAATGATTGTACAAAGAAATAATCTTCACTGTCCATACTTGGGCACAACACTCAACAATGAGATTTTTGTAAACATTAGCCAAAAAAATAAAAGTAAAAAAAACGCTCAATGCCACGCGGCCTGTATTCCCGTTGGAAAGTGAAACACTGCTAGGCTCCCACCTTACTGTCCTTCGGTTCACACTTCGTCGCTTCGTAGCTTGTGCTCATGTCGACTGCTTCCCGTGCATGCCGACACTGCAATATTAGCATGCTGTGTAGTCTCAAAAACTGAACTAAGCCAAACCCCAAAGGGAATTACGCTAGCTTAGCGTAGTCCCGAAAATGGAACTACATCAAGCTCCAACGGGGGCTACACTAGCTCATCGTAGTCATTGCCGTTTCCTGCACCTCAATGCCACGTCTAAAACCCTCCACGGACTTGCGACGTGCTTCCACCGCAGAAACCCTCCTGGTTTCGTTACATGGAACCACCTTCTATTACCGCACCGCAATCCTCTCTGCCAACCACCTCTCCCTCCCTGCCACGCTGCGCCGCATGCCCTGCGACCATCGTGTCTCCCCTTCGCTTCCTTTGCCTGTGTAGCATTTGCCTTGCGTTAATGAACCTCCACGATCCAAGCTCACATGCAACGACACGCGGGCCACCATGTAAGAGCATCCAGTCTCGAAAGTAATCCATGCCTGTAACATTTGTTCAGCTAGGTGTCTAATGGCCCCTAAAGATGGACCAAATTCAATTTTCTTATATGGTTCATATAGATTTATAACCTGGTTTGATATTTTGATCTTCATATCATGGACAACCTCATCTTCATTGGGATCAAACATCTCTTGGCCAAAATAGTTTAATGGTTCAATTCTTCTCCTTGTTAGCTATGGAGGCAAACCTAGCCTTGCTTGGATGTAAAGTTTCACTATATCTGGTACTCTTTAAAACGTAAATCTCTCATCATGAGTAGGGGGTTGTTTGCATCAATAGGTGCAAGGATGTCTTCTACACAACAATGTCTCGAATCATGAAAACAATGGCCAAAATTCCTAGCATCATCTGAACATGTATCAAAAGGATGTCAAACTCAGCCAATATGCACCCCATCATGCTCTCTATATCATCATCTTGAAAGAAAATGCCAATAATAATACTAATAGTAAAAAAAAATTACATTACATTTATGTTTTTTGGTCTTGTCTGTTTTACCATGTTTGTCCTATTTTATTCTATTTTTACCTTAATATTCCTTTATTTACCTTGTTTCACCAAGTTTTACCTTACCTTTCCCTCATAGTAACCCTACGCAATCAAATAAGTCTCATACCATGGCTAGCTAAGGCCTAAAACTAGTAAAAGGGTAACCATATTTAACCATGTTTAACACTATAGTACCTGGTATTACCTTATAGCCTTTGATGAAATCACTTGAATGCTTTTATGGCCATTTTTTCAATGGTTGTTCTGATTTATGCATTATTACCATAGTATTTTGCATCATCATTAGTATTATTTTACTGGTTTTATTAGTTTTTATCATTTTGTTACATAGGTGCCATTTGATGTGCTTATGTTGTCATGTAGTAATGAGCCAAGGGAATAAGTAAGCAGATTTGGCTAGCTTTAAGGCTTAAATAAGTCATTCTCAAGATGTTGTTAAACTAAGTTGACATTAAATATTCAAACCTTAAGACCTTGAAACCATTTCACTCTATAGCCATAACACCTTGAAGTAGCTTGACTACCATTAACCTTAAACCCAAAAGCATCACGAAGGGTTCTTTAATCAAAATTCCCATCTAAGACTAGGATAGTGAGGAGAAAACACATAGGATCAAGTTCCTCACCAAAATTTAATCATGCTTGTGACATCATCAAACCCTTGCAATGCAAGATTAAAGCCATTACATATCATTGATTACATTTAACACTTAGATGTTTACTTATATAATTGTTTACTATTGTTGAGAGGTTGCAATGAATGACTAATGTTGATGATTTCAAGGATCTATAGTAGGTAATCCTACATGACATGTTTGCATGATAGAGGAACATCTTCTATGACCTACCAAGGCATAAAACTAGTGAAACCATGGCCTCATACGCATTCGTTGAGTTACCAACAGTTCCAAAGATGAATTTCCAAGAACACCAATAGATAAACATGTTAGTGCCATCACCATGATGTCAACATTGGGAGTGCGTTGTTAGCTCTCATAACCATTTCCCTATGACCTCTGTACCATTTGCCCATCATATTCTTATTCCATCATCACAAGAAATCTTGGGAATGGTGGTGATGAACATGCAATGATGTTTTGTATTCCTTGTCGATGTCTCGCGAGTCAATCCTCTAGACATCAACAAAGAGGGGCAAATGAAACACCATCAAATTTCATGCTACAAACTACATTTCCCAACTTCGAGTAAGGATTCATTGTAAATGTGAGATATGTAGTCCCTAAGATACAATCTTGCATACCTCAACAATTTGAGACCAAAAAATGCTTCAAAAGTTGTTATTTCCTTGTTTCCTAGGTAGAAAATGGTACCCCATGTTCATATTTGGGCTTGGGAAGGCTGAAAACAACTTTGGAATCACTAAAAACATCATTTTTCATGGGATTTTGTAGGGGTCTAGCCCTAACTACGTTGGAGCCATTTTCAGTATTCATAGTAACTACATTTATAATAGTCATAGTAACTAAGCTTTTAGTTGTCACAGTAGCTACAACCAACATAGTCACTACCAAGACCTAGTAGAAGTGCAACGTTGGGATTGTTAGAACTTCTAGTTTTCCAATAAAAACTAGCATAGTCATTCCATGTCAACAATGGCTAGCACAAACAACACTCTCCACTAGACATGGCACTTTTCAATGGATTCCACCATTTTCATAGATTTCAACTTTTTCGGCATTTCCCATCACTTTTTCCACTTTTGAACACATTCAACATAGACTACCAAGGCTAGTATGTAAGAATGATGCTAGCATAGTCACAAAAGTCCATTTACTATTTATAGTAAACAAATGGATTTTGTGGCTGTAAACCATTCTAGACTTACAATAAAAGGCAACTACATTAACAATAGAAGACTATTGACCAATACAAGCATATTGAAAGCACTGTTGACACAGTGACAAAAGTCTATTTACTATTTATGGTAAATGGATGGGTTTTTTGGGTGTATTCCATTCCAAACTAACCACAATTAGCAACTACACTAATAATAGATGACTAACTATGCTAGTAGTATATGACCATTACAATCTATAATTAATGTCAATTTGTCAACAGTCAATGGGAATCAATGGAAATCCCAAAAATGGCAACCTTAAACCTATAAAAACCTAATGTTGATATCATTTTGGGGCCCCCAATAATTTTGAACATTTGGTTTCAAACTTGTGGCATTTTGAAGCACTTGGTAGTTTTGCAACCTTTTGGTAGCAATAATATTTTTCCATTTTCTTACTACAAAATTCCATTACAACCCTTGCAACCTAACTAGAGTTTCAATAGTAGAGAATGGCACTACATTGGGCATAGACATCCACACATACTTTCCATCACATTAAAAGTGTAAATCCAATTCCATTCCCACATTGAAGATGTGATGGAAACCAATAGAGAGTTGTATAGAAATCGAAGCTAGGAAGAAAATAGATCCTAGAGTGGTAGCTTCTCCAATAGACTTCAAGAATCGGCAAGCAACTTCCTATATTCTTGGCACAAACCTATACATCGTGAATCCAATTATTTTATACTTTTTATAAATTTGGTTGTTTATGTTGTGCAAGTTTTGGTTTCTGTTTCTATTTCTACACTTATTTCTATAATTGTAATTCTATTTCCATTTCTATTTTCAGTACGACATTTTCATTACCATTATCATTCTAATTTCCAATTACTTTTTTTTTTCATTTTTTTCTTGCCAATCGTGTCTACAATCACATTTGCATTTCCAAAACCTCTCCCATTTATAATCTCTAAGTTCCTAGGTGATTGGAAAGACCATCAAGTGTACCCTAAATTACATATTTTTGAGGCCCTTGGAATTTAAGGTTAAAACTATTTTGGTGATTAGATTTTTTAATTTCCCATTCCAACAACTGAGATTCCTAGCTCCAACAACCTCTTATTCCAACTACTCTACTATTATTTAGTATTTTCCAATCTATCTAGGTATCCTTATATTCTATATATCCTTGTAATATAATCTCATTTGGTATACCCACTCCTACAACTACTAGACCCATTCCTTATGTGCATTCATCCTTGACATCTTTGCATATGACCATGGCTTAACATACTACTATGAGCTTTCCTAGAATAAATTCATAGTTGCTGGCATTAGTCAATGACATGATGCTACATCTTCAAAACATTAAAGAAAAATCCTCAAAGGTATTAAGCATACAAGAAAATTCTTCCATTTCTTTGGAGAATCTTAAGTGATCCCATAATCTCTACAATTATCTTCATAGTCTTGCTTAAGGAATTTTCACTACCTATATTTACAAAGTACAATAGTGAAACAAGGGATCTCATAAATCATGTAGTGACATTTAGAAATAAATGCATGATTCTAGTTCCTTACCCTTACATCATGTTATGATGCTTTTCCAATTCTCTTTTTGGAAGAGCTTTAGAATGGTATAGGTCCTTAGCATATGGATCTATAACCTCTCTAGAGTAATTTCTCACAACCTTCATTGAATGTTTCAATTTTAATGTGCCTTGTAGCATAAGCATAATGACTTTTGTTACCATTAAATAAGATCTAACTAAGTTGAATAATAAATTCATTTTTTAATGGACAACAACATTAAGGAAACTATCGTATCATTTAGAGAAATGTTATCTACAAGAAAATTTTGAGGTTATGGTCATTGAATACATTTAGAAAAGGATTGCTTATCCTAAGCCTTATTCCCTAAATGATGCCTTTCTTGCTACTAGGCATATTGAAAAAGTATTCATTCAATGCAATGTTGAAGAATTCAAGTCAATTTGTAATAAGGCTAGTAAAATTACCAAATAAGAGAAGGGATAATCAACCTCTTAAGGAGTTTCTTCTTTTTTCTAAGGAATAATAAAATGCTTCATTAACTAGTTTATATTTCACTCAGCAATGTAGGCCTCAAAGGAGTTCATATTAGTATACCAAGATACTCATGAGGTACTCTCTTCTTCTGAACAATCTTCTTAGGGATGGACATATTAAGAAGAAATAGGCCTTTGAACAAGTAAAAGCATATTACCATCACATTCAACTAATATTTATGAATATTTCTAAAAGATTTGAAGGTTGACCTGATGTGCCTAAGTGGTATGACTATCAAAAATACTGCTACTACCATGAGACTTTTTGACATGCTGCAGGTAATTACAAGAATGTGAAAGATGACATCTACGATCTCATTGATAAGATCAAGATAGTGATGGAGAGTTATCCATTTTCTATGCATCCAAATAACTAAAAGCTTAAGTTGTTTTAAGATCCTTTAGGAACTAAAGGCAAAATCTTAGCTTTTAAGGCTAAATACAAAGCTCGTAAGTCCCCCCACAAGGAGCCTTATGTCATCCTTTGGTTTGATCACATGTAGTCATGATAGTCATTACTATAGCCTTAAAAGTCTTATGTAATCCATTAGTTTGATTGGGTCACTACATCATCAAAATTAAGTCATTCTTCTCCACCTTCCTATCACATTTATACTACCAATTTTCATCTTTCCACTCTTGCTAAACTCATGTGTTCTTCCAATTTTCATCCTACCTCATATCATATCAAGCCTTACAATACTTCTCCACCAAATACATCTTGAAAATATAATAATTATTTTTAGTCATCTCAAATAAAACTTCTTATCTATAGTTGGCTAACTAATGAGTCATGATTAGCTAAATAGAAGCAAAAGGCTACTAATTCGTAGAAGAAACCTTCTAAGACATCAAAAAATATCTTCTTTTAGTAAAAAACATAAATTTCTTGCTTAAGAGGTCTCACTCCTTCCTCCAATTTTATACATCCATTTATAGTAGCACCCACTCTACAATCATCTCAACATATAGACAATAAGTTCCTATCGAAAATGATCATCATTGTCCATTCTAAAGGTATAAACTTATCCTTGTATAATCCCATGGCAACCTTTAAAGAACATTTTGCTATACTATATGATTTTCTTAAGAGAATCATGATCCTAAGTGAGATTTCTACTTGAAAAGAAGTTATTTCTTTTCTTTAAGTCCCTTACTATGGATCAAATAGTCTAAACATTCATGGTGAGAACATTATGATAGATTTGAAGATGAGAGATATTTATTAGTTGTCACGCTAGATCACTATCAAGTTATCACATGAAGCCTCACTTCTACTAATTCATGTTGATGATGATGTTTGATCAAATGTGATTATATGGGCTATTATCAATTATCTCAGTTTCCATGAATAAGTAGCCTTTAACAAAACATGCACAAACCTTGTCTTCTTTAATAATATGTGAGTAGAGATTATAAGTTTCATTAGATTACCTCTCATGGTAGGCAATGTTGTATAATCTAAAGTTTACTTTATGATCATATATGAGTTTCTTTGTATAAATGTTATACTAGGATGCCCTTAGATAGCTCAACATTGAGTTGTATTCTCTTCCATACATTCAGAGATACACATCCCTATTTATATCTCTAATATAATCATCTTCACAGATAAATAGATCCCAAGTGTTTTTTTTTCTAAACCAAGAAGAATAACCTTATCAGCTTAGTGGCAAACTAGCTAATATTAAACTTGAACCTATAGGTGTTGGACCTCAAAAATTTGGTTGTTGGAACAAAAACTAAAAAATCCCAGGTGCTGGAATAGTTTTAGCCTCAAATCCCAAGATTCATCATGAAACAAGATTTAAGGCACCTTGGATGGTTTGGTTGATCATCCAGGAACTTATGAAACCGAAATGTAAACAAAAACATAAATAAAAATGTAAACAATGGTGCAAATGGAAATGGAATTGTAGATCTGAAATAAAAATAAATACAAAAACTAAAACTTCGAATTAAATCTACACAACAATGAACTGTAACTTTATTGAAATGACAAACAACATAAAGTACACAATTCAAGAGATACAAATTTGTATGCTCAATTGCACAAGGAGTTTGCTTGGTTGAAGCTTGGTGTCCATTAGAGCTAGTAGGCTACATTCTACACTCTACTCCATGATCCAGACACTTCCTAATCCTAGTTTCTGGCAACTCCTTGTTGGTGTTTACTAGGATCTATAACTTTGATCATGATTGGTATTTACAATGGTGTTATACTCTTACTACAATGATATTAAGTTGGTAGTTTCTAATGCCTAACATAGATACCAACTTGCTCTCAAAAGTTCTTCTAGGTTACAAAAAGTTCTAGGTTGCAAAAATGAAAAATTTCTTTTCAAGTCATGGACCCTTAACATGATGTTCATGTTTGGCTTTTATAGGATGTGGGATTTCTTATTTTAGGCTCTATATATCTCTATCATGATTATTAATAGATTGACGTTAATTTGTAGATGTAACCATCATAATCCATAGTGTAGATGACCATTTATAGTAAGTTGTGATACACTATAGCCACCAAAAACCATCCATTTACAAAAAATAGTAAATGGACTTTTGTGACTATGCTGATCTTCACCTTGACTATGCTATTCTTGGAAGACTACATTAAATTGCTAGAAATTCTTGGTAAATCTAATGTCTACATTAGCCATGCTACTACTCCTGAAGACTTGGGGTGACTACACTAGTAACTTTTGGGAAAATGGAAAATCCCAACAATTCCAACACTAGATGTGTGCATCTATGTTGGGTTTTGTGGTGACTATGCTATGTTTTAGTGGTAGATGAAAACCCAACACGATCTACACTAGGGGTAGATGATTCTAGTGTAGTTGAGGCTATACCTTTATAAAAACCCATGAAAAATAACAAATTTGACAATCCCCAAGGCATTTTAGCCTTTCAAAGCCCAAATATAGACATGAGGCAACTTTTTCCACTTGGAAAATAAGGCAATAATAGATTTTGAGGTATATATTAGCCTAAAAAAATTAAAGCATGCAAGATTGTAGCTTATGGACTAGAAATTTCACATTTACAATAAAATCTTGCCTCAAGTTAGAAGATGAATGTTATAATTTGCAACATGAATTTCATTGGTGGTGTATCATTGGTTTTTCTTTATTGATGTTTGGAGGATTGACCCAAGAGACATCCACAAAAAATATAAAGCACCAATGTGATCCCATCATCAATGCTTCCTCTCTATGCTTGATCATGTGGTGTTGAACCATGCCAAGGAGTTCTTGTGATAATTGGATGAGGTAATATAGGTTAAAAGTTATGTTTGGTCATAAGGAAATGGTCAGAATGAGTTCTAAGTATTGGCATCTTAGTGACATTCATGGCCATGACACTTTGGTTAATCAATGTGGTCTTGGTGCTTCATGCTTTGAAGTGTCAATTACTCAGTAGTGTTTTTGAGAAACCAACACTCCACTCCAAGGTTTCTTTGGTCATTAGGCTTCTCCCTTTGCATGTTTAGAGCCATTTCTTTCTCTTTTTGTCCTCATTGGTAGTTTGACTTCTTTGAAACATTCTTTTTCCCTTTTTCTTTGTGGCACAAAACCTTCATTGGTTTCATTGCCAAGGCCTAGTTTTGTTTGGCTTTTCCATTGAATGATATGTGTTACATTCAAGAAACTTAATGGTGGAGCATGATAAAGGAGATATCATATAGCCATAATGAATGAGTTTCAAACATTGGTCATCATTATTGCTTAGGATAAGGAAGGTTATAATTAGATGATAAGACTAGGCTCAAGGAGTGGTAATGAAAATAATGTGGAACAAGAACTCTTGGTACTATAGGATAAACTCATTGGATTTTGTGCATTGAGGTCACATGGTGACTTTCTACTATAATCAGTTGCACCTTTGCAATGACTCTAGGCATCATCCTGCAAGCACAACTTCAAGAGAATAAGAAAACTAGATAAAGAAATCATGTTGTTACAATACAATGCACAAGGCCATATGAGATAATTAACAAACCAAAGCATGATGGGTTACCATTATCATAGCATAAAGGGATTTTTGTAATGTGCATTAGATTTACAAAGATTTGTAGTTCATTCATCGTGTCAAACAACAAGAAAAAGAGAGAGAATGTAGGCTCTCTTATTGTAAACCATTGGAGTCATCAACATTGGTTATTCTTTGCAACTTGTCAATAATGATAAAGGATGTAATCAGGGCTATGTGA
Source organism: Gnetum montanum (assembly GCA_015680685.1). Taxonomy (NCBI): domain Eukaryota; kingdom Viridiplantae; phylum Streptophyta; class Gnetopsida; order Gnetales; family Gnetaceae; genus Gnetum; species Gnetum montanum. The sequence goes on from MNCI01012294.1 coordinate 377,339, forward strand.
TGGCTTTAATGTTGCATTATAAGGGCTTGAAATTATTTTGAATAAGGCTATGTTCTTGATAGGAACTTGATCCTATGTATTTTCTCCTCACCATCATGGTCTTAGATGGAATTTTGACTAAGTGACCCTTTATGATGCTTTTGGCTTTAAGATCAATAGTCATCAAACTACTTCATGGTGTTACGGCTACATGGTAGGATGATTTCAAGCTTAAGGTTTGGGTACATAAGATCAATTTGATCTAACAACATCATGAGAGGGAAATATTTAGGCTTTAAGGCTAGTCTAATTTTCTTTCTCATTCTCCTAGCTTAATCTTGCATGAAAACATAAGCACATCAAGTGGCACCTATGTAATAAAATTGTGAAATAATGTAAAATACATTAATAGTAATGCATATATAAGCCAAAATGCATTAACTCAAAGGATAAATGAGGTTCAAACATGGTCAAAAAACATTATAATAGGTGGATTAAGACAATTAGGGCGAAACAAAGGCCAAATGATGTAGGGTAGGGTCAAACGATGGTTAAATGATGATCAAAACCATATAAAATGGTGTAAAATAAGGTTCAATAAGGCTATTCTAATATCAAATGACATCAATTAATGTCAAATCAAGTTAACCATGCTTTAAGTAATGTCAAGTGATGAAAAAATGCAGTCAAACAAGGTCACATTTTGCTAGTTTTAGGCCTTGGCAGGCCATAAGATTGCTAGTTTTAGGCCTTGGTAGGCCATAGTTGGAGGCTGATGAGTGGCGAGGTACCCCTACACTCCACCATACGAATACGAGCGTACACGCGCGATCCGGTCGAACTCCGCAGACTAAATGCCTTAACGCCACAAGAAACACTTGGGGTTAATCGTTCGTTGTCTTCCCAGGCTTGCTTGTATGTGTCACGGTGTATGGTTAAGCAAGTCTGAGGTATGTGATTTTTTTGGTATTTTCGGCTTATCTTCTATGCTACCAGGAGAAAGGGTTGAGAAACTAAGCTAACTCTAACTAAAGATCTAAGTCTAAATTAACTAGCGTCAGCATCCGTTCCCACTTGCTGGACACACCCTGAACTATGCAACTGTGGCTTAACAAACGCTAGCCGTTACTGGGATCGCCACACGTAATGCAAGTGCTCGAAGTGGTCGTA
>MNCI01012294.1:384320-411218 GCA_015680685.1 Gnetum montanum
CGCGATATCGCGTATGCGATATCGCAGCCTAGTGCAAGTCGCATCTCATCAGAGGCCTATATGATTGGATAGGATCACTATGAGGCAAAAGAAAGGTAATATATGCAAAACAAGGTAAAGGCAACATGAGGCTTGAATTAAGATTGTTTAAAACATGGTCAACTAAGGGAAGCAAGGTCAAGAAATATAACTTTAATACATATTTAATAAGATTATATATAAATATATATATCTTGTTGTTTAAAAATTGAATTCAGTTTAAGAAAGTGCGAATCATAACACAGGGAACTCCCTAAAACTGGTATGCCCAATTTTAGCCATACCTAAGAATTTAAGGTATGAATTCAGAAGATGAAGGATGAATTTGCTTGTTAAGAGAAATATTCTCATGTGAATATTGATATGAAGGATACAAATTTTAAGAGTTATGAATCCTTTACTCAAAACACGAGGAAGCCCTAGAACAACTACAAAGAGCACCATTCATTCTAGAGGCAAAAACTAGAATGCATTGAATGTCCCAAGCTAATGAACATCATAAACTCCAATAGAATTATATAGGACCTTGGCCACTTTTGGGTGATCTTGAGCTTTTTGTACATGCATGCAAGTGTCTAATCTAGCTTGATTGAGAGTCTTAGCTATGAAAATTCATAATAATGTACATATATAAAGTTTTCAACCAAAGAAAATTAAAACAAAAAACTGATGATGATCAGGAGTAACCATTGAGGTTTAGAGATGAGATGGACATGGGATAATGTAGGATGATGATAGGTTTTATTGAAACATTGACAAAGATGTCAAGAATTCTTGCAAGAGGCTTCAAAATTTTGTTACCCAATTATTATCCAATATGTACATCTCTAAGTGTACAAATGTCTGGCACAGACACCTCAAGCGAATTCAATGCCTTAGCAATTATACCAAAAATCACCTCTATTGCTATTTCCTACCCATGATGTTGCATCACCAAGACAATTGCCCCCTCACCCTCCTCTAGATGCACCAAAAATGTAGTGGCATTCTCATAGATTTTTGGAAATTGCTATTATTGTGAGAGAGAATAAACATAAACCCATGCTTGCCTTTCATGACAATGAAGTGAAGGTTAATCCATGAAATGAAGAAGTCCTATCTGCACCTCTTTTCATTACTATACGTATTGGCAAGTATAAGGCTCATTGTGTCCATGTAGATGATAGGGATGCAACTAATGTGGTACCATTTACTTTTGTCAAGAACTAGACATGTCTAAAAACATCCAAGAAACCTCTACCTCCATGCTCAAGTTATTCAATGTATCACAAGTAGTACTTTGAGGTTCTATCTTCTTGGATTTTGTAGCTAATGAATAGTTTCCCAACTCTGCCAACTTCTTAATAGTTGAAGAGATGCTTAGATTTAACTTGATCCTAGGGAGACCATAATTGGCCAAGCTTTGAGTCATTTCATCTCTTATACATTAGGAGATTCACTTATCATATTAGGGTGGTGAAATCATAATTTGTGGAGACAACATGTCTCTACCATCAGTTAATAATGTCAACATCAAACAAGGTTTAGAGGTGGAGTTTCAAGATGAAACTCCCAACACACAAGATGGGGCCACCAACAATAATAACAATGTTAAGAGTGTTAGCTCTATGACATAAAAAAAACCAATGAGAAAACCTTCCACTTACCATATCCAACAAGAAGAATGTTAAGCAGTGAAATGTGTAGAAGGGATTCCTTAATATGTTAAAGATCAAGCAACAAATCTATAGTCAACAACTTGTTCCTTTCTTTACTAATTATTGTTTATCTCATTTTGTAGCTTTATATCATGTTCCAATTTTTAATTTATTCTTGTATTTTCTTTCAAGATTATCTTAAACTTGTTAGAAAATTACCATGGCCTGTTAGGTCCTAAAACTGATGAAGTTACAACCCATAAAGGCCTAAAATTGGTAAGAGAATGGCTTGCTAAGGCCTAAAATTGGCAACGTAATGACCTACCAGGGCCTAAAACTAGTGAATATGACAACCTCTTCTTTCTTTCCTCTATACAAACATTGTGGCCAATTCACCTAATGACAACATTTACAATTTGTAATTTCTTGTTTACATCTTGATTTATAAGGTTATTTCACCATACTTTATTTACTAATTTTACTTTGTCTTGGTTCTTTATTATGGCTCAACTCATAGATTACATTTACTATTTATGTTTGCATAAAAACATAAAGCATGAAAAATGTAGAAAAACATTAGAACCAAATATGTTTGTCTTAATATTTTAATGGCAAAAAGCTTTATTAAAGGCGACAGATGAATAATTTAAGTCATCAAGCAAGGCCTTGGCCAAGACCCTAATATTGAAGTTCTCATCCATGAAGCTCACTAAACTTTGTGGTGTGTGTGAGCAAGTCATGCAAATGAGAGATATAGCGACTCAACTCAAAACACTTGAGGTTGAGATGTCATAATCTTTCCTTGTGCACTACATCTTAAACACACTCCCATCATAATATGGACCCTTTAAGATTTCTTATAACACACATAAGGACAAATGGTCAATTAATGAAATAATGACCATGTGTGTCCCAAGAGAGGGAAGACTTGCTATGGAAGCAAAAGAGAGTGTGCATCTGGCTACACAAGGAAAGAATAAAGAACAAACCAAAGGCAAGTGGAAGGTCAAATTGCCTGCATAAGCTAGTATTAAGAAGGAATCCAGATGTGCTTTTTTCTACAAAAGGAAAGGGCACATAAAGAAGAATTATTTTAAATATCAGAAAGGTCTTGAAAAGAAAGGTACTTGATCCTCACTTATTTGTTTTGAATCTAATATGGTTTATGTTGGCCATGACACATGGTGGATTAATTCTGGTTCTATAATCCATGTTACCAATTCCTTGCAGGGGGTGAAAAACGTAAGGAAGCTATTAGGAAGTGAGTCATGCATCTATTTAGGCAATAATATGTGCTCATATGTGAAGGCAATTGAAACATGCAAATTAGTTTTAAGCAATGATTTAGTTTTAGAAATGGAAAATACATTTTATATTCCTAGTTTTTTAAGGAATTTAATTTCCATTTCAAAGCTTGTATCATTGGGATTTTCCTTTAACTGATACTATATTCAGTCTATATTGTAGATCTAAACTTATTGGAAATGGTACATTGATAGATGGTCTTTTCAAAATTAATTTACAAAATGAAACTTCTTATACTTCTATCCATGTTCATGCTAGCAGAGAATTAAGAGATTAGTAAATGATGGAGTAGTTAGTAATTTATATTTTTCTAACTTTGACACTTGTGTAGATTACATAAAGGGAAAGCAAATCAATACGTCAACGAAAGATGCCAAGATGACTTTAGACATATTAGAGATCATACAAGCAAATATTTGTAGTCTAGATATGGATGCGTATGGTCAAAAGTATTTCATTACCTTTATTGATGATTACTCACAATATATGTATTTCTACCTACTTCATAACAAGAGCAAACCTTTAGATGCCTTTAAGTTGTTTAAGGCTAAAGTAGAGAAACAATGTGGTAAACAAATAAAACTAGTGAGATCTGATACAAGTGGTGAATACTATGGTAGATATAATGATGATGGACAAGCACCTGGTCCATTTGCAAAGTTTCTTCAAGAGCATGGAATTGTTGCTTAGTACACTATGCCTAGTTCTCTAGACCAAAATGGTATGGCAGAAAGAAGAAACCAAACATTATTGGACATGGTGCAGAGTATGCTTAGTAGATCTAAGCTTTCTAAGTCCTTATGAATTGAAGCTCTTAAGATGACCGTGTATATATTAAACTAAGTTCCAACCAAGGATATCTCAAATATACCATTTGAATTATGGAAAGGTTGGAAACTGATATTGCAACCTATATGCATTTGGGATGCCCGTCTGAAGTAAGAGTCTATAATCCATAAGAAAAGAAGCTAGACCCAAGGACCATAAGTGGGTATTTCATTGGATATGTTGAACATTCTAAGGGATACCGATTTTATTGCCCATCACATACTACTAGGTTTTTGGAATCAAGGAATGCTAAATTTCTTGAGAATGACTTGATTAGTGGGAGTAGTAGATCTTGGAACATGGTTCCTAAGATAGATCGTAGAGATGTTCAACTCACTATTTCAAATGATAGAATGATTTTTGTGCACAATATTCCTAAAGCACAAATGCATAATGAACAACAACTTACTCATTAAAGTTCCACAAACTACTAATCAAGAAGTAGTAGATCTAGTTGAACAAAAAATACCAGAACTTGTTAAACAACCTATTGAACTTCATGATCCTCAAAAGAATGATGAACCAACATTAAGAAGATCTACTAGAGTAAGGTGATCAACAATTCCTAGTGACTAGATGATGTATCTACAAGAGTCTAACTACAACATAAGAGCAAAAAATGATCTTGAAACATTTTCACAAGCCATGAGTTGTAAGGAATCTAACTTGTGGTATAATGCCATGAATGATAAAATGAACTCTATGTTATCTAATGGAGTCTAGGATCTTGTCAAGTTGCTTGAAGGTGTAAAATCCATTGGATGCAAATAGGTATTCAAGACTAAGAAAGACTCATTGGACAACATTGAAAGATATAAGGCCAAACTTGTCACTAAAGGGTTCACTCAGAAATAGGGAATAAGGAGATCCTTTCTCCTGTATCTAAGAAGGACTCCCTTCGTGTTATTATGGCATTTGTTGCCCATTTTGATCTTGAATTACATCAAATAGATGTGAAAACAATAGTCATTAATGGTGATCTAGAGAAAGAGGTTTATATGAAACAACCTAAAGGATTTTCCTCCAGTGATGATGAGTAATTGGTATGCAAGCTCAAGAAATCCATATATGGTTTGAAACAAGCCTACCATCAATGGTACTTAATTTGGTTTTAAAGAAAACATCATGGATTAATATATATACTAGAAGGGCAATGGGAGTAAAATCTATTTCCTTATTCTAAATGTGGATGATATCCTTCTTGCAACCAATAATAGTGGATTTCTATGTGAGGTGAAATATTTTCTCTCTAAGAATTTTGAGATGAAGGAGTTGGGTGAGGCATCTTATGTCATTGGTATGAAGATCCATAGGGAAAAATCTAGATGTATTCTACAATTGTTGTAGGAAACCTATATCAAAAAAGTTTTAGAGAGGTTTTGAATAAAATATTTTTCACCAAGTATAGCACCCATTATGAAGGATGACAAGTTCAATTTGAACCAGTGTGCTCGGAATGTTTTAGAGAAGAGTTAGATGGGCAACATTCCATATGCTTCAGCTGTTGAAAGCCTTATGTATGCTCAAGTCTGCATAAGACTTGACATTGCATTTGCTATGGTAATGTTGCGTAGATATCAGAGTAATCTAGGTATTGACCACTAGAGGGTTGCAAAAAAAGTGATAAGGTACCTTCAAGGTACAAAAGACTACATGCATATGTATAAATGAATTGGCTCCTTAGAGGTGACTAGATACTTTGATTCAAGCTTTGCTAGTTGTGTTGATTTATAGAAATCAACATCTAGTTATGCTTTTATGCTAGTTCAATGAGAAGCTATATCCTGAAGGAGTGGAAAGAAAAATTTAATTGCTACTTCCACAATGGATATAGAGTTCATTTCTTGTTTTGAGGCTACTTCACATGGAATATGATTAAAGAGTTTCATAACAGGGCTTAGAATTGTGGCTTCTATATCTAGGCCATTAAGAATGTTTTGTGATAATTCAGCTGCTATCTTTATGGCTAAGAATAATAAGAGTGGCAATTGAAGTAAACACATTGACATAAAGTACTTAGCCATAAGGAAATGTATTAAGGAAAATAAAGTGGTCATTGCACATATAAGCATTGAATTAATGATAGTTGATCCTTTAACAAAAGGAATGCCATTGAAGTCATATAAGGATCTTGTAGTTAAATTGGGACTTGGTTCCATAATGTAATTTGTTGTACATACAACTGTATAGTGTTAATGAAACTCTTATTTAGTTGTGCTAGTTTCTCATATTGTTTGCACATATAGTTATTAGATAAAATACACATATTGCAAGGCCTTGAATGAACATTGGGTTTATTCATAAAGTTACATTACCATGTAAGGAATTACATTTGAGAGATAATGCATTGTAATTCAAGGAATATAATACTCACATTAAGTAGAATTTTTTCAATGATTCATACATTTATTTCTAGAACTCTAGACTTGATTAAATATGGAAACCAAGTGGGAGATTGTAACACACGTTTACACATTAAAGTGGCCTTCATATCCATTGATCCTTATACATGTTGGCATAATGCATTTTTTCATTGGCATTAGGGTGGCATCCACATCTAAATGGGATTTAAGATCTCTTATTTTTCAAATTTTCTCTCATGGTAACTGATTCTATGGCCTAGAAATTTGTTCTTGATGGGAGAACAAAGGCACCATGAATCATAGTAGGATTGTAGTTCTGCTCTCTTTCGCAAATGCTTAAAGGTTGCATACACCATCATTGTAGAGCATCGATGTGAAAGAAGAATCTGAACACCAAATTTAATCTGAGGCATTAATGGCTGGAGGCTAGTTCCATTTGCGCAAGCATTGTGCATTTTTGGTTATTTATGCATGTGAATTTCTTGTGCCATTTTCTTCCACATTCTATACTTTGATTACTTATGCAATTTGATTTCTGCATAATCATTTTCTTATAGGATGAACCCAACAAGCTTATCTTTGACTTGCTTCTTTTGCATTTACTTGGTTACTAATTATAATTTTTGTGAAAGTTTTGTGTAACTATGAGAACTAAGAAAGATGAATATGAATTCTTATCTTAGAAATCTAGGAGTAGGTTTCCATCTAAAGAAAGTTAGTAGTTTGTGGTGGGCATGAGCATCCATTCAACAACTACTATTCCTGCATATCCACCTTACATGAAGCTTTTAAGTTTATACACCTTTTTATCTTTTTCATGTCAAACACAACAGCTAGATCTTTAAACTTTAAATGTTTCTTTTGATGTCAGCATTATAAAATCTTTTATTCATGAATGTTACCAGAAGTCCCTAGAATTTGAATCCTATTCCCTCTCTTTTTGGCAACATTTTATCTGCTAATCCTATTGCATTTTCTATGTTTGATTTTCCTTTTTTTAGTGGAAAGAAAATTCATTTTACTAACTTTAAAGTGTTGTGAAAAATACCCACAATGAACAATATGAAAAATCCAAGACTTAGTTCAAATATTAGATTCCATCAGCTATAGTGCTAAGGCTCCTACTTACTAGATAGATGCATTGCTTAGTTTAGACAACTTCCATGAAGGCAAACTAAATTAAAGCATTATATTTCAATTTCAAATTTGTACCTCTCTTTTCCTTTTGTGTAAATTTTCATTTATTTATTTAGTTTGTTACCACATAAGTAGTAATCAATATATGTATTCTTGATAATAAAGCTACTATGTCAACACTCCCTTAAGCCATCACCTTTTTTTCTTTGCTTCTACCTTATTTGGCCTACTTCTACCTTGATTTGCCTTGTGGTGATCATACCTTGACTTGTTTAGCTTTATGTTACTTTGTTTTAACCTTGTTTGACCTTATTTTATGATATTTAACATTATTCTAGTATTGTTTAATGATTTTATCATGTAGATGCCACTTGATGTGCTTGTGTTGACATGTAAGATTAAGTTATCAAGATAAGGAAGTTATTCACCTAGCCTTTAAGCCCAAGTAGTTCCTTGTGGTAATGTTGTTCAACCAAGTTACCCTTGGATGCCTAAATCCACAAACTGATTGAATGAGAACTCAACATTGACAACTCTTGTGGCCTATAACAAGTAAGTCTGCATGACCTCATATTTCTTTCGGCATCTTAGAACATTGCAAATTTGGTCTAAATCTACAAAAACCAAAATAAAGTACTCATTTTCTGCTAGTTATTACATATATTGGCCTATATCTAATTATAACCAAATGTAGCTATTGAGGCATAGATTTTGGTAATACTAACACCTAGGGAAAAACTCATTATAGGAGACTATTGCCTAGGATGCCTCTCATATGGGTATGAAAATCTTGAAATAGTCTCAACTAGAGAGGGCTACATGGCCTTTTGAAAATAGTAAAATAAATAAAAATTTTAATTAGAATGAGTGTCTCAATTTCAAGAATACAAAAGGTAACCAAAATAAAATTTTCCTACTTCCCGATTACTATCATTGTTTACCACCAGCCTTTTGTAGACATTGTCATAGCTAACGCTACCTATAGCCACCAGAGAAGGGACAGAGAGAGAAGAGGTTGGATGAAGGGACGTGTTGATACATCTTTGATGCATAGATAGAACATGCCCCATAGCCAACACAAGAGAGGAAAATTTTTCCTTGTTTGAAGAACCCTATCATGGATGCATCTCCTACCAAAAATAGTATAAAATTGTAGAACTTGCATCTACAAATACTGCTATCTACTACTACTACATCAGAACATAGAGAGACAGATAGACAGACAGAGAGCCATAGATCCCTCTGTCACATGCTAGTAGATGCGTTGTTATCTCTATTCGTATGTCTACCACTGTCACAAGTCTATTGGGAAAAGGAAAAGGAAAATTTCCACCTCTTGGTTGCTACAGAGATTGTTCACCACCATCCACGTAGCTCTGCCACTAGTAACTATCATTGGTTCATTACCAAGAATAAAGAAAAAAGACTACATAACCCGCTTACCACACCTACCATCCACATGTGTTAGCTATGTTACTATTGTCCCAAGAAAAATAGAAGAAGATAGAGAGAGAGAGAATCATTGACAGCTAGTTTCTCTGCCCTCAGAGACTCCCTTACCCATCTATGTGCTTCTCAATGGAGAGAGACACCATTATTCAAGAAGAAAGCTTGATTTATTAAGGAGGCTTGCTTCCCCCTAACGTTGCATTCATTCTTTTCTTTATAGCTACCTACTGGTGACGTTCCACCTTCTTGCACATTGATCCACCTCCCCACACATTAGTTCACCTTCCCAGATGTTGGTCCACCTCCTTGCATGTTGGTTCACCTTGTCACACATTAGTTCACCTTCTCACACATTAGTTCACCTTCTTGCATATCAACATTTGTCGGTGAAATAGTATATGATTTTATAGAATAGTTTTGTTAATCATGGCCCTATCCAATAGCATGGGCGAGGTTGGCCACAACACTTAGCCCCTAAATAACAAATTGCATGCAAGTGCAAGGAGCAACAAAAACCATGAAATCTTAAAATAAAAATAATAAAATAAGAAAAATTTTAGAAAAATAAATTTAAAATTGAATAATAAAGCAACCTCACCCAAGTTAGGACTTAGGTAAGGACTACCAAAATCAGAAATTATGGGACTGGGAAACAAGGGTTAGAAAAAAAGGTTTTGGTAACAATAATTGTCAAAAAATAAGAAGCATAAAAAAGGTAGAAAATAAAGGGTTTGAAGAAAAGGTTTTAAAAAAATTCAATAGGTTCCACGATAGAATCAGAAAACAAAATAGTCACAAGTAAATGGTAAGAAGGGCTAATTTACAAAGGGTATGACAAAAGCCCTCCTTCTAGTGACAAAAAGGTATTAATGCATAAATTTTGGTTGCACCAACACCTAGAGAAAAAATCATTTGTTGAGACTGTTGCCTAGGGTGCCTCCTGTGTGGGTACTAAAACTTTGGAATAGTCTCAACTGAAGAGGGTTATGTAGCATTTTGAAAATAGTAAAAAAAATGAAAATTTTAATTAGAATGTGTCTCAAATTTAAGAATACAAAAGTTAACCAAAATAAAATTTCCCTTCTTCTTGGTTGCTACCACCATTCACCACTAGTCCATTGTAGATTTTGCTATAGCCAACACTACCTATAGCCACTAGAGGGGAGAGAAAGAGAGAAGAGGTTCATGAAGGAACCCACTGATGTATCTTTGAAGCATAGATAGAACATGCCTCATTGCCAACACAAGAGAGGAAAATTTATCCCTATTTGGAGAACCTTGTTTTAGATGCACCACTTGCCAAAAATAGAACAGAACTATAGATCTCATGCCTACAACTGCTACTGTCTACTACTACAACATCGCAATAGAGAGAGAGAGAGAGAGAGAGAGAGAGAGAGAGAGAGANAGAGAGAGAGAGAGAGAGAGAGAGAAAGAGAGAGCTACCAAATCCCACTATCACATGCTAGTAGACACATTACTATCTCTACTCCAACATCTACCACTGTCATGGGTCTACCACAAAAAGGGAAAAAAATCATCACCTCTTGGTTTTCTATTAAGATTGTTGACCATCGTCCATGCAGCACCACTACTACTGACTGTTGTTAGTCCATTACCAAGGATAAAGAAATAGGACTGTAGAACTCTCCTGCAACACCTACTATCTACACCCATCAAGTACGCCACTATTACCCCAAGAAAAATGCAACGAGAGAGAGAGAGAGAAAGCTACCAAATCCCACTATCACATGCTAGTAGACACATTACTATATCTAGTCCAACATCTACTGCTATCATGGGTCTACCACAAAAAGGGGAAAGAAAATCATGACCTCTTGGTTTTCTATTAAGATTGTTGACCATCGTCCATGTAGCCCCACTACTACTGACTATCGTCAATTCATTGCTAAGAATAAAGAAATAGGACTATAGAACTCTCTTTCCACACCTACTATCCGCACCCATTAACTATGCCACTATTACCCTAAGAAAAATAGGAGAGAGAGAGAGAGAGAGAGAGAGAGAACCACCATTAGCTAGTTTCTTAGCTCCTAAAGACTCCCTTCCCAATTTTCATGATCCTCAATGGAGAGAGATGCCATTTTTTAGGAAAAGAATCCAATTTGATAATGAGGCCCTTGCTCCCCCCTATTGCCTTTGTTCTCTACTTTATAGTAGCCTGCTAGTGATGTTTCACCTCCCCACATGTCCATCTAGCTCCCACATGTTGGTCCACCTGCCTACACATTAGTTCACCTTCTTTCATGTTGGTTCACCTTTACACATGTCAACATTACTTGGTGAAATAGTAAATTTTTTACAAAATAGTTTTGTTGATCATGGCCCCATGCAATAGCATGGGTGAGGTTGGCTACAATACTAGCATTTTGAAAACACATGTATTCTTTGATCTGTTTGGTTGTTCTTTTAGAGTTGTGTTTGTAGGATGAAGCCTAAAGTCATTGCAAATGTGTGACTCATCATAGTGCTAAGTTACCACATAACCTCAATGCACATAGCCACTCTCTGTAATCAAATTATAGCCTTCCATACCTTATTAACATTGAAAACCTATGTTGACATTCATGGCCTTGTACCATCTTCTCCAACATGCTTCACATTCAAGTTCACTAAATGTAACATATCTAATTTAGTGAGAAAGAAAAACCCAGTTCATTAAATGTAACACATCTCATTCAGTTGGAAGTCAAAAAACCAAGTTTACCAAATTTAACACACCTTATTCAGTGAGAAAGCAAAGTTTACTCTTGGCAACAAAACCCAATGAAGGTTTTTCTTCCCAAAATAAAAATGAAAAAGAAAATACCAAGAAAGCAAGGAGGCCAATGTAGCATTTAATGTCTTGTTTTCTCTCTTTCAAGAAAAAGAGAGAGTCAAATGGCTTAAGAATGCTTATCACAAAGTGTTGGTTGTTCCTTGCATTATCAAGTAACTAGCACTCCATAGCATCATGACTTCTTTGTTTAGTAAGCATGTCACTTCCCTTTTAGTAGCCATGATGTCAACATTTGGAATTTCTTGTTAACCTCTTCTCCAATAACTAATATAACCTTTATCTCATCCTAAACTCTTAACATCCTATTTTGACCTTATCTCACTATTGTGAGCACTCCTTGACATGGTTCAATACCGATGGAATCAAGTGTAGATGGGAAACATTGGTGATGCATCTGTCATGGTGTTTCACATTCTTTATTGATGTCTATCAGGTGAATCCTTAAAACATAAATTATAAGGGGCCAATGAAACACCTCAAAGAAAATTTCATGTTGTGATGTAAAGACCCATAACCCAAATTTCCATTGTAATTTCATGAAAATATAAAGGCACATAAAATTTCCTTATTTTCCCCAAAGATCTTATATTGTGACCTTGTATCAATAGTTCTAAGAGATTTCTCAATGTAAAAATGAGATTTGTGGCCCACAAGCTACAAATCGCATGCATTTCAACTTATGAAGGTCAAAATTCCTCATAGATTATAAGTGTCATATACTCTAGCTTATGGAATAATAAAGAATGTTCCATAGGCTACAAATTCTATGTATGCTAACTTATGGAAGCTAAAAGGACTCCATAGGCTATGAAATCTAACATTTGTCCCTCATAAAATGGGCACCTAAGCCCCACATGATGGACAACATATAGGACTAGGATATGAGACTTGGGCTTTAGCTCCACATGATGGATAATGTAGTTCCATATAATGGGTAGCTTATGAGGTCAGTGTGTTGAACTTGGGCTTTAGCTCCACACGATGGATGGTGTAATCCCACATGATGGGAAACATATGAGATTAATGTGCGAAACTTGAGCTTTAGTTCCACATGATGGATGGTCTAATCCCACATGATGAGTAACCTATGAGATTAGTGTGCGGAACTTGGGCTTTAGTTCCACATGATGGATGGTGCAATCCCACATAATGTCTAGTGTATGAGGTCAATGTGTGGGGCTTGGAATTTAGCTGTACATAATGGATGATGTAATTCCACACAATGAATAACATGTGAGCATAGTGTGTGAGACTTGGGCTTTCAACCCACATGTTGCACATTAACCAAGAAGCCATTCGTAACACTCAAAACTGTAATGAATGCAAGTTTTATGGATCCAAAAACTATAAATGCTAGATCTGAGATCACATTTAGGACTTTTGGAGGGTAATTTTTGTAGCAATCATTCGGTAGAGATTTGCTAGTAGATTTTAACAACATCTTAACAAACTTCATATAGCTTTGATTGGTAGAGTTGCAAACCAAGTTGAGAGAGAAGCATAGGTTCCATGTAGTACACACTCTACCAGCTACACTAGGTTACAAAAGATACATTAATTTTCTTAGGCTTTCAAGCCTTGATCTATACTCTCAAACTCCCTTTTTCTCACATTTTTTGATATTTACTATTTAATATAAGATTTGTTTCTATTCCTACTTGATCTTATTATTCTCTCATTTTATTTGTGCTTGAATTCAAAATGGTGATCTTGTTTTACATACTTTTATTACATTTTTACCAGCATTTAAATGAAATGAATCATAGAATTTTAAAGTTCCTCGATGATCAAAAAGATCATCTAGGGTGCTTCAGATCCTTTTCAAGGCCCATGAATTCATAAGTTAAACTATCTCATATGAAACCTTTTGGTTTTCCAGCATCAAAATTTTTCATCATTACACAATTTTATATAGTAAAGCATCTAAACTATACATTTATATGAATTCAAGGAATTTTAGTCAACTTTAGTGTTTCATGTAATGTATTTCATGATATAAATAGTAAACTTCCATAATTTTTGTATTAAATTCTAAGCTAGATAGGAATCATGGATGAGCCAATATACAATGGGGTTATGTTGCTATGTGTATATTTCCAATCTTGATTTTTGTTTTAATTACTAGATATGATTATGCTTTTATTTTCAAATACATATGTTTTTATGACTTATGATTATACATGTTTTTAACTTTGATCTTTTGTTATGTTCAATTTGTCAAGAAGATAAGTTTATAGTTATATGGGTTTTATTTTAATTAGAGACAATACCTAAGGAAGCATGTTAACCCTAGCTAGGGTGTGAATTGTTGGACACTAGTATCATTAGACATTTCTTTAATGATATGATCTTTAGAGTTACACCCTACAAAATGGGGAAAAAATTTTAATAGATTTATTGATGTGGAGCCTACCTCAATAGACCTTGAAAGATTCATTCCATAAGCTTCATAAGAAAATTCATCCTAGAAAACAAGAACAACATAATGAAATGGAGAAATTTTCTATAAATAATACCTTAAAAATTAGAGAAATACATCAAAGATGAGGAGCCAAGCTCAACTCACAACTCTCCCAAGGATCTTAGACATTAGACAAGTTCCCTTTCAATCCTTAACTACTCTCAATGGATTGAAAGCTTAAGATAAGACACTTATAAGAGATTCTCTAAATCTCTCTTAAGTGTGTTTCCTTTTCTCTAACTCAAATTCTCTTGCCTAAGCTCTTTCCTTAAGACTTCTCAAATTTCTAATTTCACTCTTCTCTCTCTCTTACCCAAACTCAAGCCTTTGGCTCATATTTATAGTTTCATGATATGACCTTCCATCTTCTCTTGCATTTAAAAATATTTTTTTATTTTAATTTCTCATTTAAAACATCTTAAGGTCTAGGGAGACATCCTAATCAAAAGTAGCTAGCTTTCAAAGGAGACATCTTACAGCTTGGGGATACATCTAAAGATTGAGGAGATGACCTTTAGACATTTAAGAAATCTTGAAGGATATGTTTTAGAGACATCTTGGATATATATGAGACATATTATAGAAGATAAAGTTGTGATGGCCAAAAATAAATATGCTTATTTTGAGCTCTAGAACCTTTGGATACCTTTAAACAAGTTTCTATTGATCCTAGAAACCCATAGACTCATCAAAAATAGGCTCAAAACACTTTCAAACATGCTAAAACACCTTATAATCATCATCAACAAGGCTAACACAAGAAAAAAAATTTAAACAAGACTCACACACATATAAAAAATATTGAGGATTACACAAAAGATGGGTGATGTTCTCAATATTTTTGTAAATTTATATGAACTAATCAAATTTTGTTGATGGTGGTAACTTCCTAGTATAGCCTATTTCTTGATTATGCTAGCTTGCTAGCACCACTAATCACATGTCACATAATTTTAATTTATACTTTCCCTTCATGCCTTTATCATAAATGGCTAGTGCGTACTAGAGTAGTCCATACACCCAACTATATAAATCACAAGTATTTGCTAACATAATTTATGGATGGGACTAGTAGAGTATCTAATTTATTAAGAATAATAATAGGTCATTATCTTTCAAGTAATACTTGTATGGTCCTTAGTGTGTACAATTAAGTATAATTGAGGCATATGATCATCATGTTCTAATGACCATTAGTATAATATTAGTAAAATATAAAAAATTACTAATTACTATAATAAATAATAAAATGAAATCTATGCTAGCCTAAGGGATAAGCATCTATTACCAATTTTTCATACACATCCTACACACATACTATTGTTACAGGTTAGCAACTGCGTACTATTGAGCACACCAAGTGATAACACTACTAGGATTACCAAACAGTAATGTGTTTATGGTTAGATTTGTTCATACTCATTTTTCATGTCTATTGTGCATTTTTGAAGTAAAATATTAACTAAGTGCATGAAAAGAAAAAACAATAGAAATAAATTACAACTAAGAAAAATATTAATCTAAGTTAGAGTGTTGTAATGAAGGTGAACCAATTTCAATCTTATTATTATCATGAAATTGTATCTTGGTACAAGATTCACTTGAATAGAAATTTGTACAATTAATTCAAGTTTATGTTGTAGGCACTTGTTAACTATTATAACTTCTAATGAAACAAATAATAAGAGATTGACTAGACTATTAACCAAAATAGTGTCATAAATATGATAGTTGGTGCATTTATATAGATAGGACTAAGTACTACATTAACATTGATGTGACAACATAGTCAACTTAATTATTATTCATCATAACCTTACAACTAACTAAAAACTCACCCTTGAGTTAAAAAAAATTAGAAAAATGTTTGTTTATAAAATGTGGAAGTAATCATTTTAATCAATTGACTAACAAGGACTTGAGTGTCACATTACAAAGTTTCTTTGAGTGATTAATAATTTGACAAAACTACAACATTTAAATACATTAGTCCTTATAAAATCTTTGTAGAATTGAAAAAATTACCAAGAATTATATCTTAAGTAGTACCTAGTAGTGTTGGCTTCTCATGTCGTAGTGGTTCTTGCAATTGATCCACTCTTGCTACAACTATTATGCTCTTTAATTTGAATGCCTCTATCAAGGCTCATATTTTTTTCTCCTTTGTCTTGATGTCATAAATCGTCTAGGAAATCTCACATAGAGGTATTATTGAAAGAAATTTTCAAGAACAAGATAAAGTTTGGAACATCTTATGTGCATTAACAAACCAATATGCAAAATGTTTGCTTTAAATGTCAAATGGCTTCATTATTACCTTTAGTTCCTATTAGTCCACCATTCTCTTAGTTAGGTGCTCTACCACATCTCTTTAATCTATGAATTTATTGTTGTGGACCTCAAGCTTCATGTTTCCAATTTGTAACTTTTAAAATGCTTCATGGTGAAGCTTGTGCTCATTCTCATATAATTAGATTGAGATGGTTACCTATTTCTTCAAATCATTGTGAGATATGCTAGAAGTTAATATTGTAAGACTGACATACTAGAAATTAGCTATCGTCATATACTAATATAATCTCTTCTCCTTCTCCCAATGTCATAAGAACATTTTTTGCATCACCCAAGATCACAGGGTGTTCTTCAAGTAGGGTGATGACAACATCTTCATTTGAATATCAAAATGATAGGGCACTACTTCTCCTTTTAGTAAATAAGTTTAAGAAGTCATCTTGTTGCTAGCTCACCATTTGAGTCACTTCTTATAAGTGGCTCATCACTAATTTATACTTTTTCACAAGTGCTTTATGACTTGCACTAAGTACGCTTAAATTAGCTTTGACACTTATTATTACTAAACCTATTGTACCAATGTTTTGTCATGATGATGTCACATCCTCTTGTAGCTTTAATGGTAGATTTTTTTTCATGATTTCTTGTAATGATGTAGCAAGTATCATTTGAAGAATATCATTCACATAGCAAGAAATCCCTCCCCTTTGGAAACTTTTTCTAAATAGCTGTGGGAAGGGAAGAATATTTTTATTGTTTCGATTTCCTTGTAACATTTCTTGATTTCTAGAAATTTCAATTACAAAAGATTAGCTGAAAAATTCCTACTTAGAGTAATGCATGAACTTACAAAAAAGAATGTAACCTTTCTAGATCATATTATGGGATTAAGATGGCATTAAGTAATCTTGAATTAAATATTTTCTACTTAGGTTAGTATGCCATATTCCTTATTGTTAACTCCATACATCCTCTACATCCATTCTTTCTGATATTAAACATCTAACTTAGTGGACACTTTAGCAACTTTTGTTCTAGCATTTGAATATTATAGGATTTTTGTAATAGCTTGAATAGAGTAGGAGAAGATGATATTTTTTATTTTAATAGTCACATATTTCTGGTGGCTATTCCAAAAAGATAACTTCTTCTCATGTACCACTCTTCATTGGTTGATATGGTTGACTTGAGAGGAATGCCTATAGCTATTATTGAACCTCTTAATATGTGAACCTTAAGAAGGATCTAAAGCCAAGCTTCTCAAAGAATGGCACTCTAAATTTTCTTTATTTTAATTTTCTCCAAGCATGCCTCTATGAGGGTCACCTCCAAGTTTGATCTTGATTGAGATGCCTCATCTTGCACAAATTGATATGTTTATGTTCTGGGAATCTACCTAACAAACTCCACTTCCTAGTCTTGTCACATATATCTTATTACATGGGTCACTTATTATTCTTGTGCTTGTTCATAAGTTCATTAGGAAATTCATCAAACAGCAAGTTGTCCTCTTATTTTCTATTCCATCATAACTGAGACAAGTGATCAATGATCACATTCTTAGTTCCCTTTTGATCTACTATTATATGATCAAACTTCTATAAGATCACTAGCCACCATATGACACAAAGGCTCACCATCGACTTATTCATGAGGAAGCAAATGACACTATGATCAATGTGCACAAATACCTTGTATCCAAGCACACAGTGCTTGAATTTCTCTAAGGCATACACCACTGCCATTAGCTCTTTTTCTATTATGTTGTAATTGAGTTATTCATCCACAATGCTTTGTCTTGTGTAGTGGATATAATAAGGACATTTTTGATCATCCAAATATGTAAGCACAACTCCCAATGCATAGTTTGATGTATTTGTCATGATGTGAAATGGTTAGAACCAATTAGGTGCTCATAGAATTGGAGTTTCTACAAGCTTCTCCTTGATTTTTTGGAATGCCTTTTCACATTCCTTGCTCCATACGAATAGAGCATCTTTCTCTGTTAGCTTGACCAATGGTTTAGAAATGTTAGAGAAATTCTCTATGAATCATTAGTACTATCTAGTATGTCCAAGGAATTACTAGACATCTTTAAAGGTTTCTAGCTAATGGATTATTTCTTGGATGATCTTAATCTTTTAAGAGTTCACCTCAACCCCTACTTGTGAGATTCTATGCCCCAACATGATCCCTTCTTGAACCATGATATGGCTCTTTTTCTAGCTAAGTAGAAGATTTGTCTCCACACACATTTTAAGCACTTGTTTAAGGTGGTCTAGGGCTTGCTCAAATATAGCACCATAGGCAAAAGAGTCATCCATGAAGACTTTCATGCTGCTACCAATATGATGCTGAAAAATGCTTAGGATAAGGCATTAGAAAGTTGTAGGTGCATTTCATAGACCAAATGACATCATTTTATATACCAAAGTCCCCTAGGGACTCATGAATGTTGTTTTGGCCTGATCTTTAAAAAGGATTTAAATCTAGTTATATCCAGTATAACCATCCAAAAAACTATAATAGCAATGCCCAAAGATAGTGTCCAACACCTAGTCCACAAATGATAATGGAAAATGATTTTTGTAGACTACCATGTTCAATAGCATAAAATCAATACATACCCTCCATTTTACCTTTCTTTGACATAATCACAAGTGGGCTAACCAACTCGCTATCCACAATTGGATAGATGAACCTGCCTTAATAAGTTATTCAATTTCCTCTTTAAAAATCTACTTTAATTTGGGATTAAATCACTACTATGGCTAGCTCTTTTTCTTGATGGTAGGATCAATATAGATGCAATGCTAGCATATCATAGTATTAATTCCACTAAGTTTAGGATATGACCAAGAAAAGGCTATTGGCTATTTGTTAACCACATTCAGGAGTATCATTTTTTGCTCAAGAGCAAGGTTGGAATTGATTATCACTAGCTTGAAATCTTTTAGAAATTCATATTCCATGCCCACAACTAGAGTTTTCAACTCTAGCAGCTCCTATTTAAAATTGTCAGGAATTTTCAACTCTTCCTAGTAAGTATCATCAGGTTTATCATCATAGAGTTGGTGATGAACTTGCTCCAGTTCAATCATACCTTGAACATTGGAATATGTTAGGCTCTCACGTGGTTCCATGAAATTTGTGTTATTATCAAGATTAGCTATCATCCACTGGGTATCCTCCTACTTTGTGGATGTTGTGTACAAGCACTTTTTGGTGTCAAATTCATCTACACACTATCTACATGCTTTGATTGATGTGGTTTTGATAGATCATAACTTTGCACATAGTTGGATCCCGTATCATTGTATTGGATGCATGGAACTCTCTTATTCTTAATTTTTCCAAACACATTTTCCTTAAAAATTTTCAAAGAAAGATCTTTGATGTCCATTTTCGCATCAACAGTGCTTAACCCAAAGCCTTTCCATAATGATTGGGAAGTCCCCCTTATAGTTATCAACCTTGATCACTAAGAAAGTGGTAGAAAAGTACTACTCACAAACAATGGTTACAATGTCCTCCACTAATCCCAAGGGAATAATGATGAATTAATTTTCTAGTTATCAACAAATATTGCTCCTCTTGAGAAGAGGTAGGTTCTAAGCTATGTATGTTTCATGAGAAATCAGATTGAAACTAGAACATAAATCAAAAAGAGACTTACATGGCTCATTTCTAGAAATTTCCAAGTAGATGAATGGACTTCTAGGATTAGCTATTTTCTTGGGAAAGTTGTTAGCCATAATCCAATTAGATATAGCATGGGTTAACATGACTGTAGGGATCTTGGAAGGCATTTGGTTTATAGGGTTCTCAAAAGGAATAGATGTAGAGGATGAAGGAGATATAAGATGACTAGTTGCATGAGTTGGTGTGGGCTTTGTAGGACTATTGGTTTTAAAAAATGATCTTTTTCTAGGTCTAGGTTCCAAACCACTCAACAAAGGTACCAATTATAATTTAATAGCCCTAGTAGCATTATGTTGTTATGGTTGCATGAGAATCTCTCCTTACATGGATGGGGTAGGTGGTAATTAGCTTAAGGATTGAGAAACATGTGTAGAAGGATGAGGAGGATGATAAGAATATATAGGGATTTTCCTCTAGGATATGGAGAATGAGTTCTATGATACTCTGGAGGGTAGTAATGATGCTAAAAGGAAGCATGACCAAAATAGTCATGTAAAGACATAGGTTGTTGAACATAGTACCAATATGGATCTGGCTACCTATAAGGGTATTGCTACCTTGGTGGTCGTATCCCCCATGACTATAGGTACTACCATTGATGATACTTCTCATATAGTTTTGGTTGAGTTCCATTTGGATAGTAAGCTTATTATTGGTGGAACTTCTTGGGATTTTCTTGAGGATAAGGAAATTTTCTAGGTGCTTAACTTCTTACCAACCTAGGATTTAGAGTGTACACCCCAGATTCCTACAGATGTGATATAACAAGGCAACATCCCTTAGGATGTTTATATTGGTAGATGTCACACCCACCATCATCATCTGATTCTAACTCCACAACCTCTTCTACTACAATAGCCTTTCCCTTACCTCTTTCGTAAGCACATTTAGCTTCCTTCCTTCTCTTTTAATCACTATCACTACATTTCTCTTGACAATTTTTAGAGTTGTTTGAAATTTTTCATTTAAAAATTTTCATATTTTATCCACCTTGGCTGAAATTTTAAAAATGGATTTTTGAATTGGCAAGATTTTTTGCTACACCACTTCATCAAGTGGTGCCTCCCCCTCACTCTCACAAAATTAGACCTCCCTTTCTATGATGGAAGGATGTTGGCTATATTCTTTAGCACTTTCCAATTTTCTCAATTCATCTTCTTATTTTACAACTTACTCAATCAACATTTGAATTTGATGGGCTCTAACTTTTGATAATTTTCCTTGGGCATAGACACTAAGGGTTCTCCTTGTTTCTGATTAAAGCTCATTTATCATTTGGTGAAGCTACTCCTACTAAGAATAACCATGACTAGGATATTTGTTGAAAAGAGAGTGGTACCTACTCATGGCTAAATTCAAGGGTACATATGTTCCTTTTTTCTAGCCTTATATTTTCTTTTTTAAATTGAACACGCTAGAGTATGTCTGATATTTTTCATTAAACAACTCAAGCATTGTACTCCATCTACAAATTGGTTCTAGTTTGAAAGAGAGATACCAACTTTTTGCTTCCTTTGTAAGTATCTGGGAAAAAACTTAAGTTTTTTCCAATCATTTTCAATGTTCTACAAGGCAAAAGCATCGTGAAAGGCCTGAAGATGTATCTGTAGATCTCAATTATCTTCCCCCTCAAATCTAGGGATATTTTTCATATTCAAGCTCTACATTCTACTATCGTTTTCATGCTTGGTTGGAATTTTGAATACCATTATGATGTTTAGCATACCTCAAGTTGCTAGAAAATGTTCTTGATCATCATGATTTCGATGATGCCTATGATGTCCTCTACTACCCCTTCGTTTGCAATTTGAATCAAATTCAAAGAAGGAAGAAGAAGATGTAGATGAAGAGGATGAAGAGGGAGGAAGACTTTCACCACCATGGTTTCTACCACCTCCTCTCCACGTATCATGACCACAATCATCAACTTTCTCATAATAGTGATGCTTGCCTAAGCCCCTACCATGACTCCCACTCTTACAACCACTCATGTATGAACAAGGATTATTGATAGCAAACTTTAAATTTCGATTCAAATCCACTTCACTAGAGTTAAGGGGTGGAGAATCTTCATGTTGAGAACTCCCAAAGGGAGGATCCTCATTGTCTTTATAGTTCAACAAGAACAAGTGGTTAGTAAACCATTTCCACTTTATATCTTCATGGAAATTCCCCTAGTTCCAATCTTTATTGTGTTATGTTTCAATGGGATGGTAGTCTCAATAATCATGGTCCTACACAACATATTCTTTATGAAGATCCTAGATGCCTAACCTCTTAAGAGTTTGGAGTAGCATCCAAGGAACAAATCATTTGGATGGCAACACAATGTTTCCCTCCATGTCTCTTCAACGTAGCTATTCATCCTTATGTACAATTGATGAATCATGATTCATAGGCTCCAATATTAGACTTGTGATATTAGATTCATGATATCAAGCATGAAATATCACGACCTAGCTAGCGATATCGAATACATGATATCATGACTCTTGTGCAGGCCTATAAATACACATGTAGGTGCATGGAGTGGGGGGAGTAGTTCAATTAGAAGTTAGTTTTCATTTTTAGTTCTTCTCAACCCTTTCTCTGAGTGCATGCCCATAGTGTGATGATTGTAATTGTATGACACCTTTATTCGAGTGTGACATACTTGGACATGCACATGACCATAAATAAAGATCAAAATTACTTCATCATTGCAACATTCACTTAATTTAATTATTTAATTATTATTTATTTCTTTCTTAATTAATACTTCTTTACCCTCAACTCCTATCCCTGTTATTAAACATGGAATGAGTATGACTTAATCACAAGCATTTAAGTGTGACTACTTGGTATCCTAGTAGCGTACCTAGGATATGCACTTGGTAATCCTAATAGTAGTTGTACACAAGGTCCAAGATGTGTATGGATGATTAAGGAATGGATGCTTATCACACTTAGGCTTTTTTATATTCTCTTCCCCTATGTCTTATTAGCTTAACTCTCTCTCCCTTTTCCTCCTAGCTTAATTAAAGTTATTTTCTATTACCTCTATGAGTAGCACTAGTTTAGGACTGCATCATACACCTCACTTTGGACTAAACCATATGTGACAAAGAAAATACTAGTCAAGGTGGGAAGACAGTGAACTACGATCAACGAGTAACTATCTAGATACCACAACTAG
Organism: Gnetum montanum; assembly: GCA_015680685.1. Classification (NCBI taxonomy): domain Eukaryota; kingdom Viridiplantae; phylum Streptophyta; class Gnetopsida; order Gnetales; family Gnetaceae; genus Gnetum; species Gnetum montanum. The sequence goes on from MNCI01012294.1 coordinate 407,509, forward strand.
CCCGTCTATGGAGTTCAACTGAATCATGCGTGAACTCTTGTATTCGTATGGTTGTGTGTAGGGGTACCTCACCACTCATCATCGGTACCATTATTGGAGACAGTGCTAGTTATTTAGATTAGTTACATCATACAAGATCACTATAACAAAGTATTAATGATACATCTTTTAGAAGGAAGTAATTGCAATAAGTCAAATACAAATTTACAACCATGTCTCTCTCATAGGACTATGATAACACAACTAGTAGTGCAATTAATTCGAGAACCAAAAAATTATATAATGATGAAGACAAAGTTTGGAGTACTCAATCTGACGTATGGGTTTCCTATGAACATAAATGAAGACAACATCATCCCAACTCATAAATGCATAACCTACCCAGTGATGATGAACCCCTACTAGCCACTAAGAGCCTAATGCATATACAAGAGGTTGTTCGAATATCCCACAAGCATCTTAAGGAAATTTGTCTACCCAGGCTTGATTTAAACAACTTTCCTAAGTTTCTAGCAGGCTATGATTTAGATCCGCAACATCATTTACAAGCCTTCAATGATTCTTGTATATTGAAAAATATTGATAATGGGTGGAAAAAACTTAAGCTCTTTCATACGACACTCATTGGCCAAGCAAAAGTATGGTATAGGTCTTTAAAACCAAAATTAATTCAACATTGGCCAACAATGGTAGAACTCTTCAAAAAAAGATATCAAACCTATGCAAGGGTGTCAGCCTTGAGGAGAAAAATCCAAGAATGGAAACAAGCACAACATGAACCCTTGGATATGGCCTTAGAAAGATATTATGCTTTTTTAAACAACTACCTAGGCCATGGGTTCTCCAAGGAGAGGCTAATGTACCATATTATAGATGGGCTCCATAATGAAACAAGGGAAACCTTAGGGATGTATGCCCTAGGTCAACTATATGAACTATGAAACCATCAATTCCAAGAGCTTTTTAAGTAGCTAGCAGAATAAGAAGAAGAAATGGCTAAATGGGAGAATGTTGAAAAATCTCAACGGGACCAAAATCTTAAATCAACAAAGGTCCATAATCATAAAGAGGAAAAATCAACTTACCTCAAGGAGGTGGAACCATCTTTGCCAATATTACAATCACTAGATGAAATTAAGGCAAAGATCAATAAGATGATGGAGTGGATACATGAAAAATATGGAGAATATGCCAACATTATTGTAGGTAGAGTGATGAAAAACCAAGAAACAGGACGGAATACCACTAGACACTTGGAGAGAAGGGTTGAAGAGAATAAGAACTCAACAGCCAATCATACATATCAGTGTAACATTTTTCTGTATGATCACCCCAAAGGCCAATGCCCAATCTTTTCACATTTGCATGAGCATTGGGGAAGAATGTTACATCCAAAGTTCATACAGAAATACTATGTTCGATCATAGTGGAAACAATCTGAGTCATGGGGGAGGCCACCCCCAGACTAGTTACACCGTTCATACCATCTAAACCCAAATACTTACCAAGTCCAACATCCTATTTCCCCAATCAAGTCAACATCCTCAATCACACCACATTGTTATTATTCTCCTATGTACTATCAGCCCATGTCCTTTCCAACACGATCACCATCTCATGTGCCTTACATTTCTCCTCACCCTCAATATTCTCATCCTTCACCTCCTTCTACATTGCCACCAATTGTACTAGAAGGTTTTGCACCACAACATCAAGCCACAAACACTACTTGTGCTACTACTGTCAATAGTAGTGGAGGTGCTCAAAAGTGTTCTTTCTTTAGGCATGGTTGTAGAAAGAAACAACACGATTCTGAAACCACTGCATCCTCCAACTCAGCACAAGCCAAACATTGTGGTGCATCTTTCTCCTTGAACCCAATGCCTCATGTTACCTTATCAGGGCCACCAATCAATACTTCAACAACCATGTGGCCTAATGAATATAACAACAGAGGGAGACATTAATCCTTGCATACCATCTTACGGTCATGAGTGCCATAGTGGGTCAACTCTATATCAATTAATGACATTTTCTAACTTGCCCCACTATGTCAACTTTAATATAGTATGTGCACCCCAATTTGGGTACATTCCAACCACCACGTCAAAAGACACCCAGTGGTTTGGATATGACCAAGTCTGAATATTTCCAACATGCATTGATCCAAACTTTCCATTTATTAATTCTAGACATGATCAAAAGTTTAATCATGGTGGATATCCTCCATTCTAACAAGAAGAATTAATAAATGATTTTTCTTTTCTTTTATTTTATAATTTTCTTGTTTTCCAGTTTTTCATCTTTTAATTTTTTTTTATATTTTTATTTGTTGTTTTATATTTTTATTTATTGGTTTGTCTTTTTATCTTTCTATGAGTAATCTCATCTATGAATAAAACACTCATGTGAATCATTGGTTGAGGTGTTATTCTATGTTATCAAGTCTCAGGTGACTAATTACTTGGACAGAGAGCCCATCACATCCACCCATCCATTTTATTAATAAAAGGTTCTACTCTAGGTATGATGATATTCTTGACATCATTAAAACTTAAAGTAATTTTATGCTCATTATGCCTAGAGCAAAGAGGATGGACTAAGCAGGAATGGCCAGGGTGTGACATCAAGGGGACTTGTGGATTCTCTTTGGTGATATTTGTAAGAGTTACCATATAGCCCAGTTGTACTAAGATCCTTGTAGATCTAATGAAAAATGGGAGTAAGAGTAATAAAGGCACTTAATAAAGAAACCCAATGCTATTCTACAGGATCCCACTGGAAAGACATGCACCCATGCCTAAAGGTAGGAACTTCTCTAGATTATGCATCAAGTAAAAAAGAAACAAAAGAGAGAGCAAGAAGAGTGTGCCAAAGCGGCCACATAAATAGAAAAAAGAAAAAAAAACAAGATCAAGCTCAAAGTAGTGCAAAGCAACTCCAAATCACTCCTCCCTTGAACAAAATGCCAAGTGATTATACACCTTGCTATCATGGTGCTCTTATGGTTGTCCATCATTGGATGAAACAATGCAATGTCACTGATCAGAAGAATGAACTTGGTCTTGATTTTGAAGTGATGTGCTAATGACACATTAATCATGCCCTAGACTCAAGATTCATTTGCCTTGAGTTAGCTACCTCATGTCCCAATCTCTCTAATCCCTTCTACAATTCATCCCATCTCGCTATTCAAGAATTTTTGCCTTGTGTCTTGTGTAGCATAAAATTCATACCTCATTATGATGGTATCTACATGTGTGTGTTTTGTGGAATTGGTGTGGATTCCATTTCATCCTCTAGTACCTACATACATCTTTAGGGTGGTTACGTGATGAGAGCAATTACACTAGCAATTACTTTAGTAGTTATTCTAATTATTAGGGTAGTTACTCTAGTGGTTACTCTAGTAGTTACTCTAATTACTTGAGTGGTTACTCTAGTAGTTATTCTAATTATTAAAGTGGTTATTCTAGTAGTTACTTTAACAATTATTCTAATTATTAGAGTGGTTACTCTAGTAGTTACTTTAGTATTTATTCTAATTATTAGAGCAGTTACTCTAATTATTAGAGTAGTTGCTCCCAAGTTTATAAATATAGTGCCCAGGTATAAAATTGCAAGAAAGCTTTTTAGAAATTTAGTGAAACTCTTGTAGTATGTTTGAAAGTTAGAGTATTTTCCAAGTACCCACAATAGGAGGTCTAAGT
>MNCI01012294.1:411288-469356 GCA_015680685.1 Gnetum montanum
ACTTTACATTTATGTTATTAGCATAGCAGTTCATTTTGATCAATAAAGCAAATCGTTAAATTACAAAAGCACAACCACTTTGAGCATACGTGAAATGCTTAGTAACCTAGTAATGATTAGAGTTTGGTAATCCCAGCAGTGTTGCACTGGTCCAGGATGTGTATGACAAGTGGGAATGAATCCTAGTGTTAGGATTAGTTATAACTTAGTTAATGAGTAGTTAAGTTAAATTAGTCACTTAGTTACCTCTCTCCTTCCCTACTAGCACAGGACATAAAAACATAAAAGCTATAAAAATCATATGCCTCAACCTTACTTAACCATACAATCATGACATACAGGTATGATTTGGAAGATAATGATGAATAAACCTATCCTTGTTTCACAAGGTTACATAAGCACTTAGTTCTTGAAATTTGACCGGATCATGTGTGAAACACTTGTATTCATATGGTTAAGCGTAGGGGCACCTTGCCGCTCATCATTGGCACCGTTGCTAGGGACTCAGTTGTTTATGCACTAATTAGAACTTAGGAAATCATTCACATCATTGGAACGAACCCTTAGGGTTGGTTGAGAACATAATAAATAAGAATACATTGCACAATGAATAGAAAAGTACGTCTTCTTCTTCTTACAAAAGTGCCTTACCGCCTAGGTCTAAAATAAGAAACAATCGATGGTGTAATACATATAACGTTGATCCACTAGTCCCTCAACAAGTTTAAGTGGTATATATTCATAATGATGAGTATATACTAGACTTCACCTTTATCCTCCATCAAGATGAACAAATGCGTTGGTGAGACTTAGAAGGTAACATAGTGTTACCTCCAGATCATTCAGTCCCAAGCATGCTTCTTTGTGCTCTCACATGAATTGGCATGCTGCACTTACACGTAGAATACATTGTGCAAGACCATGACTCAAGAGAATACCATCCCACAAAGGCACAATGTCAAAGGGACTTGCAATAGGAGAGACATCAAAAGTTTTTGAAGGGTAAGTTGTCCTAAGATGCCCCACATATCTTAAGTGAAAATGATGGCAGTGAACCTACCTTAGGTAGTCATCCACATAATGATGTTCCTTTGCTTGACTTTGGCCAAGGGGTTGTGTATCAGAACCTGCATTTCACTATTCATAACCCAAGTTCTGATGCCCACAAGCACAAAGGATTCAAAAAAGGAACATGGGCACATGATAAAGGTGGACATTCTAATCACAATCACGATCGAGGCCATGACCACCAAAGAGAAGGTGGCAGACACTATGATGGTGATGGTTCCCATTCTTCTTCACCTTCATCATCTCCTTCATCCTCTCCTTTAGTATCCAGATGTATTCATAAGGAAAAAGACCATGGGGATAAAGGAAGGCAAAGTGGAAGTCATAGGCGAAACAGCCAAGAAAGGGGATGAGGGCACTCTAGAGAGTCACGGCATAGAAGAAAGGAGAGTAGGGGACAACATAGGCATCATAGATGCCATGGACAAGATGATCACGATGAACCACTACTTACTACTCAAAGTATGTTAGACATAATTGAGGTTGTTAGAATTCCAACAAGGCACCAGAAAGATAGTAGAATCAAGAGATTAGATATGAATAATAACCCACAATTTGAAGGGGGATACAATGCTGATCCTCAGAATCATTTACAAGCATTCCATGATGTGTGTGCCTTACAAAATATAGAGACCAAATGAAAAAAACTTAATTTTTTCCCATAGATACTAGTTAAAGAAGCGAAAAGTTGGTACTAGTTCATAGAACTGGAATCTATTCATAGATGAAGTACTATGTTAGAATTATTCAGTGATAAGTACCAAACATACTTCTAAGTGTCCAACCTATGAAAGCAAATCCAAGGTTAGAAAGAAGGAGGACATGAACCCTTGGATGCTACCATGGGCCAATACTATGCACTGTTACATCATTGTCCTAGCCATGGTTATTCGTAAACGGATGAACTGTGCCATCTCGTAGATGGGCTTAGGCATGAAATGAGAAGAATCCTTGGGACTTATGCCCAAGCAAGACTATCCGAGCTTAGGTGCCATCAAATCTAAAGACTATTGGAGCATGTTGCTAAGGAAGAAGGTGATCTATAGAAGAGATAAATTTTGCAAGAGTATAACCAAGATCCTTCCCTCCAGAAGAGGGGAGTAAGATTTTGTCAGGATGAAGAAGAGTTACCACTTGAAGAGATGGTGAATAGGAAAGCTTTTCCTATCTAAAAGATGACATTAGAAGTTTCAGCAAAGGTAGACCAAATTTGGGATTCTCTAGACAATAGATTTCAAACTATTATTAAAATAGTAGAGGAGTCTAGATAGCAAGGTAGTGATCATGAAAAAAGAAAAAAAAGAGAAGCTGAACATGCACATAGGAAGGGTAAGGGCAAATTTGCCATCATAGAAGAGGTTGTAGATTCAAAAATAGATAATGATAGTGGATGTGAGATATGTTAATATGACCATCCTAAGGGATTTTGCCTTATAATCTCACATCTGTAGGAGTCTGGGATGTATGCACTTAGCCCATGATTAAAAAAAAGGCAAACAGCCCAAAGGTTACTTATCCTTAAGGTAACCCAAGGCAATTCCAGCAACGCTTAACATATTATCCCAATGGAACTCCACCACAACCAATTGAGCAATATCAATAGTTGCAACATTCATAATCATAGGGAATGCTATCACCAAGGTAATAGTATCCTTACCTGCAACCTAACCCATATGGATATTACGTGCAGCAGCCAATCTCCCCATGTGACTCTAGTAGTCATGTCACTCCTCAACATCACTAATAAGCCCACAAGTATTATGGGACTCCCTCTTCTAGAGGTGATATTCTACAAGAATATCATCCTTCTCATCCAACCGCATCTCTTCCACCAATAGCTCCACTACCACCTACTCCCGCGATGCAAGGTGAAATCCTTACCCAGCCACAACAACATAATGCCACATGGGCTATTAACCCTCAACCTACTATTGGTTCCAACAACCACATGAAGAAAAGACCTTTCTTTAGAACCAACAGTTCAACTAAGCCCTTTCAATTACAAGTAGCTAATTCCTTAGATGCTTCAGTTTCAATCAAAACTTCAGAGCCCCCTTCAACCCAGTCATTGCACTCAATGCATACGGTTATGCTAACACATTCTATCACTAATTAGATCAATGTTGGCCACCTTCCTAGGAAATTCTCTAATCCTGGGAGTCCTCTGATATACTTACAAATCACTAGGAATGTTTCATGCAAGGCTCTTTTGGATTTATGTTCTAGTGTCAACTTTATTTCTCAAGAAATGTACAAGGCCTGGAACCTGCCTCCATTGCATAGAGCAACATCCATCTAGAGTTGGCCGACTAGTCCATCACTGTCCCATTGGGACTAGTGGAAGACATTGTTACCACTATTTGTGGGTGGTCACACCTAGCTGACTTCCTAGTGATTTAAGTGAAAAATAGTAAGGGGGACTTCCCAATCATAATGAAAAGAGCATGGCTAAGAACCATCGATGCATGCCTAGGAATCCATGATCCTTCTCTAGAAATATCAAAGGAAAATACATTCGGAATGATTGAGAAGAAGAAAGTTCTGTGCATCACATATAGTGACACATGGTATAATTTGCATGTAGAGGTCATGGTTTGTGAAAAGTTTAGCATTGCCTAAATGCAATCAGTTTGCACAAGTGATTAACATACAAAGATGCCTATATGTAGTAGTCACAAGATAGGAAGACACCTAGTGGTTGACAGTTGATCAAGAAAGTAGTTCACTCATATGCATGGAACTGAGGGTTTGACTTGTGCTTACATCAATAGCATAGGTGCATTAGAATAAGTCCATTACCAACTTCCAAGTATTAACCTTGAAAATATCAACTAGGGGAAGTTGGAAATCCCTAAGAAATTTAAGCAAGATCCCCTTGAGCTTAAACCATTGCCCATCGGTATGGAATACACGTTCCTTAAAAATGAAAAACTGGTAATTATCAACAGTAAGCTTGCTCCTCAATAGAAAGAAGAATTGCTGAAGGTAATAAATAAATGGTTGAAAGCATTTGCTTGGTCATATCCCAAATTAACTAGAATAGATCCTAGGATATGCCAACATAGGATTTACACCAACCCCTCCATGAACCCTTGAAGACAACTGCAGAGGCGATTGAACCCTAAGCTAAAGCAAGTAGTTAAGAAAGAAATCAAATAGCTTCTCAAGGCTAGGTTGATGTCCCCCATTGCTGATAGTGAATGGGTTATCCCCTTAGTTTTTATGCCTAAAAAGGAAGGAAAATGGAGGGTGTGCATAGATTTTAAGCTACTAAATATGGCAACATTCAAAGATCACTTTTCATTGCCATTTCTTGACCAAGTCTTAAACACCATTGTAAGGCATCGCTATTATAGTTTTCTGTATGGATATAGTAGATATAAGCAAATACAAATAGCCCCAGAAGACTAAGCCAAGACTACATTCACTAGTCCTTGGGGAATGTTCGCATACAAACATATGTTGTTTGGCTTGTGCAATGCCCCTACAACATTTTAATGACTAGTTCTAAGCATATTTTAACAGAAGATAGGGAATAGCATAGAGGTCTTTATGAACAACTTCTTCACTTATGAAGAAAACTTTGATCAAGCATTGGACCTATTGGAGCAAGTGTTAACAAAGATGTGTAAAAAATAATTTAAGGCTCAATTGGCAGAAAAGCCATTTGATGGTCCATGAAGGTGTAGTACTAGGGCACAAAATCTCACACACAAGGATAGAGGTAAACCATGAGAAAATCAAAATTATCAAAGAAATTACTCATCAACCAGAAGCTATCAAAGATATTTGGTCATTCCTTGGACATACTAGCTACTATATGAGATTTATTGAGAACTTTTCAAAGGTTTCCAAACCATTGGTGGAATTAACAAAAAAGGATGTACCTTTTGAGTGGACCAAGGAATGCAAATTAGCTTTCCAAACTCTAAAATAGAAGCTAGTAGAAACACCAATTCTACAAGCTCTTGACTGGTCCAAACCATTTCATATCATGACTAACGCATCCAACTATGCTTTAGGAGCTGTACTTACATAGTTAGATGACCAGAAGCATCCTTATTACATCCACTATGCAAGTAGAAGTATCACCTACCACAAAGAAAGAATTAATGGCTGTAGTGTTTGCACTAGAAAAGTTTAGACACTATGTATTGGGATGTAAAGTATATATACATACAGATGAAAGTGCAATCTGGCTCCTCATGAATAAGCCAATGGTAAGCCCTTGTATCATATGATGGCTTGTAATCGTACAAGAGGTTGATTTAACAATGATCAATTGCAAGGGCACTAAGAATGTAGTTGTTGATCATTTATCTCAATTGCAATGGGACAATAAAGAGGATGAGTATCCAATTTTTGATCATTTCCCTAATGAATTCCTCTTTTCTATTGTAGTGAATAATCAATCATCCACAGAGAAAAATTGGTACAATAGCATTCTTATCTATATCCTCACCCAATGAACACCACAAGAGTTAAACCTTAAGAAGAAACAACATTTTTTTCACCAAGCAAAGTACTTTATCGAGATCGATGTGCAACTTTAAAAAGTGTGTCCTAATGGCTTAGTTCGATGGTGTGTTCCTGATATAGATCAACTACAAGTTCTCCAAGATGATCATGAGGGTATTTGTGGGGGTCGTTACGCTAGGAGATGAACGACCATCAAGATCTTGCTTGTAGGATATTATTGGCCTACATTATTTTGGGATGCCCATCATTTCAGCCAAACTTGTGAGCACTGTAAATGTGATGGGGGAATGACTACTAGAATGGAGGGTCTGCAAAAATGGATTCAACTTTTAGAACCCTTCAAAATTTGGGGAATTGATTTTATGGGGCCGATTACACCAATGCCCAATGGAAAATCTTATATTATTGTTGCCATTGATTACCTAACAAAATGGGTTAAAGAAAATACTATTAAAGATTGTACATCATCTTCAACCACATGATTTTTTCAACAACAAATCATAAATAGATTTGGTGTGTCATGTGCACTTATTTCAGACAATGGTACACATTTTACAGGTGCAACTTTTCAAAAATTAATGCAACACTTAGGCGTTTAACATAAATTAACTACATCATACCAACCCCAAGCAAACGGTCAAGCAGAAACCACCAATAGGGAGATTATGAAGATATTGATAAGAACCATTAGTAAGTTTAGGCAAGACTGGAGCACTAAACTGAATGATGCTCTTTGGACATACTGCTCCACATGGAAACTCCTTATAGGATACTCTCCCTATGAGTTAGTGTATGGTAAATTACCAATGCTTCCCATTCAAACCAAGCTCCATACACTATCCATGGAATGTGACCTCAACCTTGACCTTGATCTAACATAGAAACAATGGTTAGTAACCCTTAACTTGCTACATGAAAATTGATTAGCTTCCTTCTCATCGAATGAATTGCACAAGGCCTTCAATAAACAATGTCATCACCTAAGCATTAGGAAAGTTAAATATTAGATAAGAGATAAGGTTCTCTACTAGAATCCCACACATGTGCCACAACATTCTAAATTTCAAGCTTTGTGGGAAGGACCTTATATTATTTATGCAACTTTTCCTTTAGGGGCCATGATAATATACAAACTTGAGAGCCTGGATAAGAAACTCTTGGTCAACATGAAACAAACCAAACCTTTTCATGAGCTTAAGATAGCTAGTACACATGCTACCTCTATTAGTGGACAGCCTTGCTCACTATTTTAGATCTCCTCCTTCCAACTCATTCATGGGGGAGATGGCCACCTATGCTACCCATTCTATGCCCTTAGTTCTTTTTGAATTCTTTTTACACATTATTTTAACTTTACTCTTTTTTTTTACACCATCATTCATGTTTTTACTATTTTTTTGTTCGCTTGATTTACTTTTATTCGTCATCTAATAAGTGCTCATGATGGTGGATTGAATTATATCATATTGATTGCTAATGTTTGGTTTTTATCTTTGAATTATAATGCTAATATCAAGGTATGGTTCTTTTGGTAAATTAGCCAATGAGTCTATGTTGTCCACTCATCCATAAAACTCTATGATCTCCTTTGGCTTGGAACTATACAGTCCCCTTTTTCTAAGTAAACTTGTTAATAAATTAATGGTTGGGTATTTTTCAAACCAAGGAAAGATGCAAAGGATGAAAAGGATGTGACTTCAAGGGGATTTGATGCATTGGTGCTAGCCATTCTCTTGGGTTCTTAGATGCTTTTTCTTTGTTTTTCTACCATTCTAACATTGTTCAAATATCAGGAAGTTGAGTGAATAAAAATAAGTCTTTGCATGATGTGGTTCTCACACGCAAACATAAAAAAAAGAGAGAAAAAAGAGAAAAAGATGAGAATTCAAAGCACACTCCTTAGAAATAATAAAGCAATATGGGCTACAAACACTAGTTATGGCACTAGAAAGACATGTTACCCATGCCTAAAGGTTCCCTCTAACTAAGGCCCTTTCTCATTTTTCTGCTTCTCCATCTCACTCTCCTTGGGATGGTGGTCACTCTTTGAGGAAGCATTTTTGTTACCTCAAGAGGATGGATTGGCTAAGTGTATTGATGCAAGGTCATTGAATGTGGTTGGTTTGAGTCTAGATTTCGAATTAGTTCTACTTAGTTATCTTAACAATGAAATACACAAGGGGCTTTACACAACCTTATTCTTGGGATTCCATTCCATTCTCTCTCTCCATCTTTCTTCCTATTTTCCACCTTATTACTGGTTTTATCATTAGTCCGTTCTAGGTTGATGGATTATTTTTCTTTGGTGAATTATTTTGGGTAAGTTTTTAACTCTTTCTTCCAAATAACATTCTTAGAGCCTATGGACTCTTTGATTTGTGGGTTTGTGAGTGCATAAAGGACATGAGCCTACTTTGGGAAGGACCCACTAGCATTTTTTTTGGGGCAATTGTTAACTTCTTTCCCTTAAAAATTTCCTACAATCAATCATTTCTTATTTCATCCCCATCCATGACATCCATTTTATTGGCATTTTCATTGATATTTTTCATCTTTCTTTTTTCTCATGTTTTTCCATCTTATAGCTACCGGAGGTTCGCTCTTAGTCATGGGGGCCCTAGTACAAATTTTTCAATTTTTTTCATTTTACTAGTTGCCTAACCCCTACACTTTGGTTAGTTGCCAGTGTTAAATCTATAAACCAGTTTCTACCATAACCATAACTCAGCCAATGCACTTCATATCGAGGCAAGGTATCAACTACATTGTGGATTATCTATCCTTGCTCATTTGTGACTATTTATGTGTGTAGATGGAAATCATATAAACAATGGACTGGGCTTGAAGGAAACACTCAAGATGGACCAAAACTGGAGCATTTATGAAAGGAGCAAGTTTGGTGGCATGGCTATGGATAAACAATAGAAGGCACATTCTCGGCATTGGTGGAAACACATTCCATCTTCTGTCTCTCTCTCTCTTTTTCTCTTCAAACTACCAAATAAAGGCTTGGATGTCATTTATGTACAAGTGTTCACCACAATCGTCATGACCACTAATGTCATAATATGCTTATTGATCCATTTATTAAGCATGTTGAGTTTGTCATCCCATTCCACCGTCAGTTGTCAATTAGTCAATAATCCCATAACTTCCCAATATTTTGTAAGGAACTCAAGCATGAGTTTTCACTTAGTCATGGGGGTATGATGAGAGCGGTTACTTTAGTAGTTATTCTAATTATTAGGGTAGTTACTCTAGCAGTTACTCTAATTACTTAAGTGGTTACTCTAGCGGTTACTCTAGCAGTTATTCTAATTATTAGAGTGGTTACTCTAGTGATTACTTTAGCAGTTATTCTAATTATTAGAGTGGTTACTCTATTTATTATAGTTTCTCGCAAGTCTATAAATACAATGCCCAGGCACAAAATTGGGAGAAAGTATTTTAGTAGTCAAACATTGAAACTCTTATAGCCTATTTGAAAGTTAGAGTATTTTCAAAGTGCCTGTAGCAGGAGGTCTAAGTGTGCATAGATCTTTATTTGAGAATTGTGTACTTGAGCACACCTTGTGTATGGAAATAAAGATGAACTCTTTGATTCATCCTTGTAGCACCTGAGATTTGTTTTCTTATGCATTTCTTTTATTTTATTTTCTTATGCATTTATTTTATTTTATGTACTTTACATTTATGTTATTAGCACAATAATTCATTTTGATCAATTAAGCAAATCATTAAATTACACAAGCACGACCACTTCAAGTATACATGTAATGCTTGGTAACCCAGTAACGATTAGCATTTGGTAATCCCAGCAATGTTGCATTGGTTCAGGATGTGTATGGCAAGTGGGAATGGATGCTGGTGTTAGGATTAGTTAGAACTTAGCTAATGAGTAGTTAAGTTAAATTACTCACTTAGTTACCTCTCTCCTTCCCTACTAGCACAAGACATAAAATCATAAAAGCTATAAAAATCATATGCCTCAAGCTAACTTAACCATACAATCGTGACATACATGTATGCTTGGAAAGATAACAATCAACCAACCCATCCTTTTTCCACAAGTGCACATACGCACTTAGTCCGTGAAATTCAACTGGATCATGTGTGAAATGCTTGTATTCGTATGGTTGAGCGTAGGGGTACCTCGCCACTCATCATTACGTAAGGGCATCATAGGTAGGAACCTTCTTTGGGGAGGACCCACTTGCATAACCCTTGTAATCTCCACTCATTACACATCATCATCATATCATTTTATACCCTTTGAGTACTACATTCTTTCCCTTATCATCCTTTCAGTTCAACTTTTCCTATGTACCAAAACATGTCCTTTTTCCTCATACTCTTCATGACTTTTATTGTCAGATTCTACACCATTATACTTCTTGTGCCTTCAGGTCTATTCAATATTACCCTAGATCTTTTACATTGACCTCAAGTCCTTCATTTTCCACCTTAGAATTTTAGAAATTTATCAATTTTTCCAAGTACCCTATTTTCAATAGGTCACGATATCGAGTCATACGCGATATCAAGGCCATGCTATTAGGTAGGAAACATTGCATCAATAAAACTATATATATGGATCCCCTTTTGCACATTAACATCTTTCTCAATTGTTCACGTAGGGGAGTTTTTCAAAATTTCTTTCATGAATTGTGACTTGCGCACCTCTTGGTAAACTAGCCATAACTCGCTCACTAGCACTCCGATTCTCATTCCGATCAAACCTACCTAAACCTGGAATGTTCAGCTTAGCCATGGGGGAATGGTACACTCCAAATTGTGCATAAATTTTTTGAAATTCATAATCATCCAAAGGATAATATAAAGGGTAATTGATTATAAAAATGATAAACATATTACCAAAAATAATTTTATCTCCTAACCTACATTGGGAAATTAAATATTGAGGCCACCTAATCAAATTAGACCCAATATTAAAAATTTTAGGTGACATTTTCACAAAATTTCCTAACTCTGAATTACACAAAATAAGAAAATGTACTCATTAAAACAAGAAGTAAGGTATAACTCAACTTTTGTAAGAAACCTTACTAATGATTGGCCCTGTGTGTTTGCAAATTGCCCCTAAATGTGAAGAACAAGAAGGACCCTCCCAAGGTGTGTCTAGGCAACCAAGGAGAAGTAGAGGCCAAGGATCTCCCAAGAAATGTGCAAAGAAGAAGGCATAATTGTTTAGCATCCATCAAGAGCCTCTTGCTATTGTATAGTCAGGATAGGTGGAAGCAGGAGCTGCTGAAGTGCCTAAATAGGAAAAGCATCTCACGTTGTCCCCAAAGTGTGTTTAGGCCATTCATGAAAGGTCCACATCAGTAGCCATGATTATGGAATTGAGATTTGGAACTTTCACAGAGTTCACTCCTAAGGTTATTAGGGACCAACTCAAAGGGTCCCCATTATGAACCATCCTCTCTGAAAATGGTGCCTAGAACTTAGGAAAAACGTAGCAATTTTGGAATAATAAGGAAGAAGGCACCATAGTTGACATTGGTGGTGTGTCTGTAGATTTTTTAGCCAATGCCATTTTGGAAGTGTTAAACCTTTTGAATACAAGGCCAAACGTTGCTCACTTGCCCACTCACTCTAATGCTAATGCACGAAGAATTTGGTTGAAAAGGACATAGGGCAAGGAAGACAAGACATATGGCAATTTGAGGCTAGAAGAAAGAATATATTTCAAAATTGGCACTTATCACATCTTCCCTAAAAAAGGATTAAATAGAATCTCAATGTATACAACAAGAGGAAGTGCGATATTGATGGGCAAGGTTAATGCTAACTTTCCCCATCTGTATCTCATGGAGACCTTGAGGTGATTTGAAGAACACAAGATAGGGAAGTTCACATTGCCCTTCCATTGTCTTATCAAGAAGCTATGTAGGCATGCTAGAATTCTAGGTGTACACCAATGATGTCCCCAGAAGAGCTCAAAATGCTTCTTTTGCCGAGTTACTAAAGCCACAAACCCCAAGGAAGAGTGCTCGTGAGACACTAGAGCCAAAACAAAGAATAGATGGTGGGGCCCACTACGGTGCTAACTGTAAGGCCTAGCCAACTCCCAAGTACAAGGCCTAGTCAATAGCAAGAAGCATTGCCCAATACGAGCTAGCGAGACCAACCGTCACAACCACCATAGGATTATCAACCATTGATGAGCCATCTTAGGGCCATTGCTGACATGGTCAGTTGTGTAAGTTGTGATTATGCTAATCTGTTTTGCATCATCGATGACACCATATGATCCACAGTTTCTATAGATATTGCATTGGGTGAAGTGTCCATCTAGACAGGAGGAGGGGAGACACATTGGTCACAACAAATTTCAAGGAATGTTGCATCCTTTTAGGTGCAACTAGAGACTAGTGAAGGGGCCACAGTAGTGGTCATGTAGCACCAAGATGCAATGGGAGCCACAGAAGTAATCATGAACCACATTAAGGAATCCTTCAACATCTCTGTTGTGCCATCCATAGATTTCAAAAGAGCATGTGATGCTCAAAATTTGGCCAGTCCCTCAATGACTCCTATAGAGCATGAGGATGTTCTTGATCAATTTCTATAGACAGGAAAAGTAATGACATCCTTATTCGACATCCCACATGATGTCACAGCAACATAATCAAACCTCATCTCCACCAAAGGAAAGCTAGTCATGGTAGAGATCAAGGCCAAGCATGCAGAGGTGAGGTTGGCCAAGCATGCAAAGGTGAGGTTGGCAAGACTTCAAGAAAGGTTCATTACCTTGTAAGCTACATAGCCGGACCCATCTCAATTCATTCACGTAGACCAATTGTATACTTTTAGGATAGAGCAACTTAATAAACTATTGGTGGATAATAAAAGAGTGGTAGAGGAGAAGGAGAAGGCCGATTGGAATGCTTCCAAGGCATAAGTTCAAATATACACGCACTCCAAAGTACTCAAGGTCTTACAAGAAGAAAATAAACAACTCCCCATAGATAATCTTTGTTGACCACTATGGAGAAATAGAAGAATGTTCTCAAAGAAAAGTTTCAACAACTATAAGAATAGTTGGTCAGGGTTAACCAAGACATAAATCACTTGGCCAGAGAGAATCAAACCCTTTCAATAGAGGAGGTACATGCAATCCATTAGAAGATAGCCATTGAAATAAGCACATGGAAAAATGAGCTCAAGAAACATGAAAAATAAGAATAGGATTTTAGAGATTAGGTGGGGGATGTATAAGCAAGTCATCAAGAATGATATCCATATGGCTAAGGCCCACATTAACACCTTCAATGCTCAACACACTAATTGGCGGGCCATATTGAACACATATGCATTTGCCCACCAAGAAAAGCTCAAAAATCAGGACCTGTAGATCCAAGATCTTACAAAGTGCATGGAATTGGAAAACCTATGGTATGCTAATCTCACCATGTTAATAGTAGGATGCCTAAGGAAAGAGCTAGAGAAGCAGGTAGCTACCACCTACACCAAATACAAAATAGAATTTGTGGAACATAAGAAAACATTATAAAGGCTAGAATTTGCAAATTCTGAGTTGAAGGTGATCAAGGCTAGCTACCAAGGGTAGAAAGATGTCATGACGAACTTGGCTTGATAGCTTATAGATTACTAGAACTACAAAGATTAAGCCATAGCCTACGAGGTGGAATGGTGGCTATTTGTAGCCTAATACATCAAAGAAAATTAGATGTTTTTCCAACTACCATGTCCATGGGAAGTGCTGAATCCATCAAACATTAAAGCATAAGCATGGATGGCATAGGATCCCCAAACTAAAGAGGAAGAGCTCTAGGCACTCCTTTAGAGCCACCAAATCCCAAAACCTAGAGCACAAGACAAGGGAAAGTGATCCATGGAGGAGCCACTGGCACCTGCAACCACATGAGTTTCAATAAAATTTTACAATTTGGTAATTTTGTAATTTTATGTTCATGTCCTAATTTTTTTCTATTCAATTCTCAACTATGGCATGAATTATTCCTAGTTAGTCAATAATCCCATACCTATCCACTATGTAATCAATGGGGCTTGTTCTTATTTTGTGTGACTCAAGGATGAGTTTTCATTCAGTTGTGGGGGTATGATTAATCATGATTCATTAGGCTTCAATATTGAACCTATGGTATCGAATCCACGATATCAGGTACGTGATATTATGGCCTGGCTAGAGATATCAGATACATGATATTGTAACTCCTGTGCAGGCCTATAAATACACATGTAGGCACAAGGAGTGGGGGGAGTAGTTCAGTTAGAAGTTAGTTTTCATTTTTAGTTCTTCTCAACCCTTTCTCCCAGTGCATGCCCACAGTGTGATGATTGTAATTGTATGACATCTTTATTTGAGTGTGATGTACTTGGACACACACATGACCAGAAATAAAGATTGAGATTACTTCATCATTTTAGCATTTACTTAGTTTAATTATTTAATTGTTATTTATTGCTTTCTTAATTAATACTTCTTTACCCTCAACTCCTATCCCTGTTATTAAATGCAGAATGGGTATGACTTAATCACGAGCATTTAAGTGTGGCTACTTGGTATCCTAGTAGTGTACCTAGGATATGCACTTGGTAATCCTAGTAGTAGTTGTACATGAGGTCCAAGATGTGTACAGATGCTTATCACACTTAGGCTAGTTTAGATTCTCTCCCCCTATGTCCTATTAGCTTAACTCTCTCTTCCTTTTCCTACTAGCTTAATTAAAGTTATTTTCTATTGCCTCTAGGGGTAGCAATAGTTTAGGACTGCATCATACACCTCACTTTGGACTAAACCATACGTGACAAAGCAAATACTAGTCTAGGTGAAAATACACCAAACTACAATCAACAACTATCTAGATACCACAACTGGCCCATCTATGGAGTTCAACTAGATCATGTGTGAACACTCGTATTCATATGGTTGAGTGTAGGGGTACCTCGCTAGTCATCAACGATGAAAGTGAAATTAGATACAAACTCATCTATATGAGTGTATATCACTTTGAATTCTTAGGGCACTAGTAGTTTTGATTCATCATGCTTGTCAGAATAAGATATTTTGGCTTAGAAGAAAAAATTAGTGTGCTCTTAATTATGATTATTATTTTTTATTTTTTGAATGATTGCAACTTTATGGTTTATTCTAATGAGCTTAAATAATTTTCACTAAGTCCTAGATACTACACATATTAAATTACATATCCTTAGCAATAGTGCCAATGATGAGTGATGAGTAGAATCTATGCCCAACCATACAAATCACTAAGCATTCGTGCATGATCTAGTCAAATTTCATGGACTTATAGCCTTCTACTACACTAGTCTCTAGGAGGTGAAACTAACTATTGCAATCATTGTCTTCCCAATTACACTTATGAAATGCAAAGGTATGGTTAAGTGTAATTGATCCATATGACTTTTATCATTTTTATGTTTTATGTTTTAAGTCACCTAATATTGAAGAATAAAGAATTTTATGTTTAACTTCTAATTTAGTATAAGTAGCTAATATTTAACTAATCCTAACATAAGCATTTGTTTCCACTTTGTCGTACACATCTTGAACATGTTTAACACTACTAGGTTATCATATGTTAAGCATTATTGGAATTGGCATGTGCCAAGCATATGCTTGAAGTGATCATACTGATGTGCTTAATTAATTGCTATTTAATTTAACTTAGTCTATCTTAATTAATTACTTAATTAATTAAAAAATTAAAGAAAATTGATTAAAATATTAAATGCATAAAGAAACTAATTAATATATTTTAAAGAACTTCAAGGTTTATTAGATTGGTCATCTTTATTGACACATACACTATCATGTCTAGGTACAATAGTGTTTAAATAAAGATCTATACACTCTTTAACTTCTACTTTGGGCACTTAGAAAATATCCTAACTTTCAAGTGGAAAAACTATTAGAGCTTTACTACAACTATGAAAATTTTTCCATAAATGCTACTAGTGAGCACATATTTATAGGTGAAAATAGATAATACATTGATGGGGTCATGTCAACTTATCAAACCATTCAGCAATGCGGCTGAATTTATGAGGTCACATTGACGAGGTCTTGTCGACGAGGCCTCATCAACATAACCATTGGTGTGACTTACTAGGAATAAATCTTAAGGTTTTTCTCATTTTCACCATTGATGCTTTAGACCTTTAAAATACCAAAAACTTTATAAAACATTAAAAGCCAAAAAAATTATTTAATTCTCATTTCATTCTTGTGATGACTCAACCTTACCCAAGCAGGTCACAAATGTACAACATAGTATTGGGCCATGGAGGTTGTGACTAAGATTCATTTTATTATATTTTTTATGTGTTGTTGTACCTATCCCCTAAGGGATTGTGATATGTATGTGTGAGTATGATAGCATTAGCCCTATTCCCAAGTGGGATTGTGATGCATGTATGTGGTGTTTTGTTTTGTTCCTTATAATCATAAAATATATAAAAAATTATAAAATACAAAATCATAAATATTCCTTCTCTCTTTCTATTTCCATGGTTACCTAGAATCAAATTATAAAATATTCATTATAATATATTTTACATTATTTTAATGCAACAACATACACAAGTATTCTTTGCAATCCCCTCAACATCATGTTTGAAGCTTATAACTAGATTGCACCATGTTTTGAATGATAAATCCCTTGGTGTAAAAACAAGTGGGACCCTATCATTAGCACTATTGCTATGGAAGACATTGATGAACTACTTATAAATACTTCTACAAATTTGATTTTAACCTTTATTTAAATCTATTGTATTTCTAGGTTTTATGTGTGTAGGTTGTGAACATAAGCAAGATGGCATATGATACTAAGAGCCCATCAAGAACCTTAGTAGAAGTACCAAAATGATAAAAGGATTTGGTCATATTTGAGCATGTGAATGACCAAACTCTATGATTGGTTATGTTAACTTATCATCAAGACAAGTAGGGAAGATGGTGTGCCATTCATGAATAGGTTGTAGCTATTGCAGTAGATCTCAAAGAGGCCTTGTTCAAACTTGCACTATAGGAGTTTCAAGGATTCTAGATGGATTTGACAATTGACATTAGTAATTATGAGCCTCAACTAAAGTGAGAGCTTCAAGATCAAATGGTAAAGGAATGGGTCGATCATGGTTTTTTATCTGATTACTCATAAGAGAAGCAAGGTAAGAAAGTTGATATTAAAGTTAAGGAACCACTCCACCATGAAGGCTCATGATTAAGAACTATCAATTCCAATGCAGCTCAATCCTATGAGTATGATCTCTTCCATAGGTTACATCATCTCTACTTGGTAGGATCATTCAGTGATGATAATTCCCCCTTGTTCAACTAGGGTAATTATCATAAGCTCAATAAAACTATTTACATTCCAAAGGAGCACATTGGTGATAAAAATATTAAGCATATCAAGATGCCTAATGTTCAGTTATATAAGTTAATGATGATCCCCAACTTCATGTATACAAATTTAATAATGTTTGTTATCTACAAGAGATTGTTAATGATTGGCAAACGTTGTGGTTATTCCCCCACACCTTTGTCAAATAAGCTAAAACCTAGTATAAATTCTTCCCACCTAAGTCAATTCAAGCATGGAGGGATGTGATTACAATTTTCTACACAAAATTCCAAATCTATGCCCACATTTTCAACATCCAGAAGGAGATGGTTGAATGGAGGCATGGAGCTTGCAAATTACTAGACATCATCATGGGGTGATATTTTCAAACTGCTCATTATTTTCCAAACCATGGCTTCAACCAAGGAGAGCAACTCATGCATATTATGAAAGGTCTAAAAAGATACAAGGGAGAAAGTAGATTTGTATGCAATGGGTTAGGTACACAAAAAATATGTGACCCAAACCAAAGTGCTCTTAGACACTCACTATCATGAATGGTGAATGCAAAAATGAGAATTTTTAGAGAAGTATAACTATGATCACATGTGTAGGAAGGAGGTCAAAAACATCAAAGATACTATTAAACCTCATTCTACTATTGAATCCTTAGCATGTGGTCAAGTTAGAACTCATAATGTCCTGGAAAATTTGGAGCACAAAGTGAACCAAATTGGGATCCAATGAACAAGAAAATGATTACTACACTTATGGATTTTAAACGTAGGATGGTTGAGGTAGAAAAAGCTATTGTACCACCTAGATGTAGAAAGAAGTACATGGGAAAATGTGTAGAGAAGTTCTCTTCCTCTAAGGATGTCAGAGAAAATTCAAATGAGGGTTCTTATCCTCTAGTGATAAGGGTTTTGCAAGTATTTCATAAATCCTCATGATACATAATGCTACCTAGTCATGGCCTACATGATTGATAAAATGGAATATGTTGGGATGCCTCTAAATCCTAAGTTTGTTAAGAAGTAGAAAAGGAGGACTCCCTTCTATGATCCATCATACTATTCTAAAGGTTTGTACTTGTAAATCATGTAGCAATATCATCAATGATGAATTCCAAATACTTAGGGTGTTGTTCCATGGAATTCTCCAATGTTGTTTTATCCAAACTCTCATTCAATTAATCCTACTTGGAAAGCTCTTCATCATTAATAATAGCTTTTGTTTTCTGATCCCATGCAAGGAAGGATCCCTAATTAATTGCAACCAAGACAAATGAAATCTTGTAATATTGCCTACTATTTTGATCCTACTTTGACATATGCTATGTGGCAATATTACCAAGCTAATATCAACTTGGTTATGGAGGAAAAATTGAGATCCCATCGTAGGATATTTTTATTTTTATAAGTGCAAACATGAACATCATGGGGTTGGATCCACTTCATTCTCTTCCTCATGTGGAGAGCTTCAAGTAGAACAAAAGATCCCAATACAATTCCCTAAGCACTATCAAAGTAGTTCACCTACTTTAGGGAAGGGTTCTTCCAATGTATTTGGTTGTTCAAATGTCATGGCATCTAATAGCAATGACATTGTAACAATCACAATTTCTAAGTTAGCCACACAAGTACTAAAATATGGTCATCTACCCAAAAAGAAGATTGATCTTAACCCCATGGTGGATATTCAATTAATAAGAAAGGTCATTGTCTAGCTTTGTGTGACTCTAGTTCATGAGTTAATATTAGTTCATTGAAGCAGTACCTTAATTAGAGGCTTTCTTCTCTCAAAAGTACCAACATCAAATTAGAGTTAGAAAACCAGTCTTATACATACCCCATGGGACAAGTGAATAATCTTATGACTACTTTAGTATGATGGTCATGCCCTACTAATTTCTTGGAGATCAAACTAGAAAATAAGATATGAGAAAACTTCCTTGTCATCATGGGAAGAGCCTAGTTGAGAACCATTGATGCCAAGTTAGTTTTTCAAGGCCTCCATCTTGAAATTGATAAGAAAGATACAATTGGAAAGATAAAATATAAGAGAATCTTATGCAATCTATACCAATATTATGGCAAGAATGGTTACAATTATTGTATCATAGAGCATCTGTATGCCATCAGAGACATAAACTACCTTAAAGAACATTTGGTCCATGAATCTATGCATCAATTCTTTAAGAGACCAATCAATACCCTTGTCTTATCTAATGTAAAATCATCTAACATGTTAAGGAAGAATACTATGAAGGCAGCTGTAGTGGTAAGATATAATCTTACATTTTGGGATACTATTGATTTATTCCAAGATGTTTCTTCATCACCACTCAAACTCAACCCACTTTTGAAAGGCTTGCGGTATTTATTCCTTACAAATGGTCACCCCATAATTATTAATTCATTTTTTATCATAAAAAAACTAAATTGAAAAGGGTACTTATAAAGTGAAAATGATCCTTTCTTGGTCTCATGGTGAGATCATGGAAATTAACGCTTTAATATATTAGCACCACATATATATAGATCCAAGTATGAGACCCTAGCAAATACTATAAGATAGACTTAATCCAAATATGAGGGATGTGGTAAAAGGTGAAATCATCCATCTCCTACAAGCTAGTTTCATTGCTTCTATATTTAATAGTGAGTGGATTAGTTTGATTGTAGTTGCATACAAGAAAGGGAATGAATGCAGAGAATGTATTAGCTACATGTTGCTAAATCTAGATGCTTTTAAGGACCATTTTGTATTGTTCTCTAAGAACTAGATGTTGGATCATGTCTATGGCTAGAATTATTAGAACTTTCTTAATGGGTACTCTAACTACAATCAAATTAATATTATGCCTCAAGACCAAGCTAAGAATACCTTCATCTATTCATGGAAAACATTTTTCTTTAAGAAAGCGCATGTCCTTTGGGTTATGTAATGCACCAACTATGTTCCAATAGCTAGTGATGTACATATTCCAATATTACATTGACAAGAGAATATAAGTTTTCATGGATGATTTTTACACTTATGAAAAATCATTCCAGGAAGCCTTAGACTAGCTCAAAACTATTTTGCACTACTACTACCAAGTGAACTTAAATTTGAATTGGGAAAAGGCCTATTAATAATGATAGAGAACATCATTCTTAGCCATAAAGTTTTAAAGAAATAAATTGAAGTTGCTCTTAACAAGATCTGCACCATTAAGAACATGACATAACACCCATGATAGTTAAGAAGATGTGATATTTCCTTAGCCATATTATCACTATTTTATTAAATATTATTCTAAATAGTAAGACCCTTATTTATGCTCACAAAGAAAGATGTTCCATTCATGTGAAACAAGGAATACAAAAATGCCTTCGAATGTTTGAAGGAAAGGATAATCCAAAATTGTGTGTTGTAGAGTCCTAATTAGATTCAACCATTTCACATAATGGCGGATGTCTCTAACTTTGCATTAGGGACTATCCTAATGCATTTTGATGAGAAAAAGAGGTTGTACTACATCCATTATCCTAGTTGAAGCATTTTGGGACCTAAATTAAACTATACCACAAAAAATGAATTAATAGTCATTATTTTGACACATAAAAATTTTAGGCATTATGTTATGGGATGCAAAATTTTCATTCACACTAATCATAGTGCCATTTGGTTTTTCATGAATACACTAGATGTTAGTCATCATATGATAATATGGTTGGTTCTCTTGCATGAATTTAACCTTCATATGATTGATCACAAGGAAGTTAAGAATGTGGTGGTAGATAATCTATCATGGATATTAATTAGCAACAAGGGAGATAGTATGCTTCTTGATGACTTTCTAGATGATCACATTTGTAAGGGCATTTTCAAATCAAAGAATGGACATCACAATAAGTACATGTGTGAGGGAGGTATGTCCTCATGTATTGAGGGATTAAAGTAGTGAATCCAACTACTAGAACCCTACAACATGTGAGGGATTCACTTTATTGGTCCCATCTCTCCTACCTCCAATGGTAAATCATACATTATTATATGTGATAATTATTGTACAAAGTGAGAAAAAGCTAATACTATTAAGGATTGTTCATCTACCACTATAGTAAACTTTCTTTGGAAGAATGTGTTTCATAGGATTAGAATCCCATAAATCTTGATCTCTAATAACAGTACATATTTTGCTAGTAATATTTTTATGAATTTATTGAAATCTTGTGAAGTTAATTATAAGTTAATTTCCACTTATCACCCATAGGCCAATGGCCACGAAAAACTTGCTAACTGTGAAATTGTTAGAATACTCAAGAAAATGGTTAGTAGGTATAGAAGAGTTTGGCCAACATGCTTAATGACATCCTTTGGATCTATCAAATGACATGGAAAAATCCTGTGGAATACACTCTATTTGAGTTATTCTATGGATAGATTCCATGACTTCCTATTGATCTTAAGATGAAAATATTAGGTAGTATTGCAAATTTTCATATGATCTTAGCTTTTAATCAAAAGTAGGGATTAATTAATCCTAACCTTTTCATTGAAAACCATAGAACTACTTTGATTTGTAGTAAATTAGAACATTCTTATACTGCTAGAGATTTTTATTTCAAACCCAACAATAAGGCTCTCTGTTTAATCCACTCCACTTGGCCCATTCAGGTAAGCTTCCATTTTAATTAGAAGGCTCATACATCATCCACACTAGTCACCAATCTAGTGTAGTGAACATTTACAATCCTAAAGCACCAAATAATATCTTTTTGGTTAATGGACAACACCTAAAGCATGACAAAGAATATCATTATTCATTGAGGGTACCTAATGATCAATCTTATCTCTTGTACTCAAAGGTCCATTAGGTGATAGACATAAATTAGTCATGAGGGAGAATTATCCATGCCATGTCAAATTTATTTTCTTTTCATTCTACTATTTTTCTTGTATTTCTTGATAAATTTTGTATGTTTAGTTAGTACTCTTTATATTTTTCAACATAACAATTAATCATTCATGATATTTTTCTTTTGTTAAGCATGTTTGTATGTGTAAGGGAAAACTAATTAATGTACTTTATGAATGCTTATCCAACAAGCCAATGGTGTATGGATGAGTTACAGATGGGATGATAATATAGGAGTGCTAAATGGATCCAATGTGAAGCCTTGATTAATAGAATGTTCATTTATCAAACTTCATCAACCCAAAGTCTTATATACATCATTAGTGAATCAAAATTTTATTTAATAGGGATATTGAACTCACACTATGAGTTGTTGAAGCTAATTCTATTGGAACCATAAAATTGTGATGGATCCACATCTTTGCATATGAGCTCTAGATTTCCAAAGGAGTGCTTAGTTACTAGAAGGAAAAGGGTATGCCATTAAAGATCCTTTTGACCATTGAAAGGATCAAATTTGTCTAAATGGACCAAGGTGCACATGCAATATTTCTTGGCCATCCTAGTTAGAAGAGATTTATAATCTTACAAATCTCTACATGCCATCTAGTAAGGGATGGATTTTCCTATCATGCATGTTAAAGACTCTAGATAGTAATCCAAAACTCCAATTATTTCCATAAGTTTCATGCAACATCAAAAAACATCTTCTCATAAATGAAAAGGATAAAAGAAAAGATGAAAAATGGAGAGAAATTATATATATATATAATAGAATGATGAGAAGAAGAGGTGATGAGAAGAGTAATGCAATATCACAATTATTAGCCCATAAAAATTGATATTTTTACCATCTGAGGCCATTCATATAATTTTACAATTAAGCCAAAGCAAGTAATTGAACTAATACCCATGTAAGTCTTATTTATGTTCAATCCATTATTTGGATCACGTGAATTTCAATGTAATGATTTACAAACATCTCCTACTTTAATCCTACCCATGGCCATGAAGACCTAGAAGTCACTCCCTTAGTGAACTTTGATAATGTCAATTGTTGCTTCCATGAAATCTCTAAATTCATTTATTTTTAGGGGCAAAAATTTTTAATCATTGATCTAAATGATGGTTGCATCCATCATCTCTTGATCATGTTGTTGTAATCTTTGTTGGGATTAGGACCAGTAAGCACAACAAGAGGGATTGATGGGAGGTTTCTAGTAGAGAAAACTTTAGGAAGCCTATCATGCATACGCGCATGGATGAAGGAAAACTAAACTTGAATCTTAACTTATAAATGTTTTGTGACATGTTTCCTTGGTTTTATTTCAGTAATTCTTAGACTATGGAATAAAAAAGACTAGATGGCATTGGTGGTGGTAGGTATGATCTTTCACTTGGAAGAAAAACTTAGAGAACTATCCCTACTAGGTGGATGAGCAATTGTGATGAGATGTGTTAATGGATCTCTTGCAACATGCAAGACATTCTTATGTGCTCCATTAGCTAATTAAATAGTTGGCTAGGGATTCAATGATATTGCACACTTTGTCCCTATCTTGTTTACCATTCATTCCATTTCATGTCTTGTCTGTTACTATATGTGGTAAGAAGTTGACCAAGCAAAGTGGATGATAGGATTGGCCATCCATGGGGATGGACTCATGTTAGATGTTAATATCTCATTGGTTGTTTGAAACCCATGGGTATCCCATCAATAGGTTTTACAAGCATGATAAAGGTAGAAGCATGCTATGGAAAGGATCCACTTATGAATCCTTGGTGGCATGCCATTGTAAGCTTAAGCTTAACTCCCATGATGGTGATGGTTGCATGACATAAGGCACTTGGTTGGTCGTCCACATGTGTGATTGTGATGTAATGAGCCTAATTATTTGATGCTACCCTCTTCCACTTTCATTTCTTACGTACATGATTGATTATCTCAATTTTTTTATGTTGGTGTTACTAGTTTTTAGACTCATTTTGGTTTATTGTCTCCCATGCTTCCATATGTAGCTATTGTATCATTATTCTCCAATGCATGTAATTAGTTAATATCTTTTGAGGCTAGTGTCTAATAACTAGTTCATGTACGAGAAACACTATTGGCTATATGCTTTCCAATCTTATCCTATTATTAGATCCATGTATGTGTTTAGCATTAAGCTGTGAATTCTTTCTTCATGCTTTTTTTGGGGATTATACTTACTATTATTTTCATGTATGATTTTTTCAATGGTGGTTTAATGCTTAATAATTTCACATGATTTTCAGCATTGTTGCAATCTAATATGCCTTCATAGGTGCACCCTTAAGCGTATGAGGATAACATCATTAGTACCACTTAGAGAACATTTGCTTAATGTACAATCTAAGAGACTCTAATAAAAGGTAGATTTAGAGGTAAAGTAGTTGTGTCTTAGAACCACAAGCAAGATATGCATAATAATTAATGGCTAAATACATACTAAGTAAGATATATCGAAGATCATCCATCATACTAGAGGCATTTCTACTTCTACAAACATGCTAGGAATTCT
The DNA here is from genome assembly GCA_015680685.1 of Gnetum montanum. Taxonomy (NCBI): domain Eukaryota; kingdom Viridiplantae; phylum Streptophyta; class Gnetopsida; order Gnetales; family Gnetaceae; genus Gnetum; species Gnetum montanum. The sequence goes on from MNCI01012294.1 coordinate 435,666, forward strand.
TCTTGCCAATCATCATACCCTTGTCTCCCTCTTCTTAACATGGTTGTTTTGTAATGAGTCATATGTCAAAGTATTTGTACAATTCTATTCTAGTATATCGATCTTGTCATGTGTATAGTCCTATTCATTGTATCTTGAATGTTAAATTTATGGGACTAGCTTTATCTAGCCATGGAAGAATGATTAAGCATCTAGTAAAAATTTATATTTCAATTATAAGCCTTAGATTCAAAGTAGTGTTTTGTGAGATCCTTGTTTGTAGTTTAGTGCATTTGATTGACATTATTATTTTTTGATGATGCATCCTTATCTTTCATATCATACTCTAAGGTTTCATGTCTAATGCCAAATCCTTTAAGATAATTCTAGCATCTTTTAGATGTTCTGGATCCATTTTGACATATGCCTTTGAATTATGGCTTGTTTCAATAGGAAAGCGATCAATTGTGACTAATGAAAGGGTGCATTGACTACCCTATATGAGCACATCCTTTTTGTTAGTGTAGGATCACTAGTGCATCCCATTCCTAGCCTTGGTTGATCCTACTTACATATTGTATGATTAAATTTGACTAGTATCATGTTAACAAGCCTTCATTGGCATCTACATGCTAATGAACCCTCTTTGTTCCCATGCAAAACTATAAATACTCTAGAAAATTTCTTACATAATAATAAGTGTTACTTAATTATTTCTTGGAATTGTGGCATTTGGATTATGTAAAGACCTCTTCCTCCTTTGGATAAGTTAATTTTTCCCCTATTTATGTGTGTTTTAAGTTATCTCTTTTACAAGTATGACTAGACTCTCTAAGAGTGCTACCTACTTACATAGCCCAGAATCATTTGGTTAATGCAAAGTCCTATGTTTGTATAGTGAATAAAGCCTATGGTTTTTCCTTATTTTTACTATTGAAGTCTTAAACCTTCAAGATAATAAAAACATTATAAGATATTAAAATCCTTAAAATATTTACTTGATTCTTATTTTCATAAGCTATGATGACTCAACCTTATCCAAGGAGGTCACAACTATACAACATGATGTTAGGCCATTAAGGTTTTGACTAAGAGCTATTTTATTACATTTTTTGTGTAGTGTTGTGTATTTTCCTTGATGGATTGGTATGTGTGCATGTGTGTGTGTGTGTGTGTGCATGCAAACATTACCCTTGTTCATATGTGGGATTGTAATGCATGTATGTTTACTTTATTTTTTCTTTATAATCATAAAATACATAAAAAATCATAAAATATAAAATCATAAATATTTCCTTTTCTTTCTTTCTCTCTATGGTTATAAAGAATCGAATTGTATCATATGTATTATAATATATTTAATGATTTTTAAATGCAACAAGATATCCAAGTATTCTTGGCAATTCACTCAACATGGTATTTGAATCTTACAATTAGATCACATCATTGTTTGAATGATATATCTTGATGATCAACAAGGTACCCCTATTCCCAACCATATGAATCACAAGTGTTCATGCACAATTCAGTCAAATTCTATGGATGGAACTAGTTGTGCATCTAAATCATTATGCCTTGATCGTATTTCATTATCTTCCCACTTGGACTAGTGGTAGCTTTGTCATGTATGGTTTATTCCAAAGTGAGAAATATGACTCTTGATGTTGTCTGGCCTTAAGCTACTACTAATAATAACAAAGAGATAAATTAATTAAGCTAATTAACAATGAAAAGTAAAGTCTAAACTAGCCTATGTGTAATGAGTATCCATTCCTAATCATCTATACACACCTTGGACTTCATGTGACTACTGCTGGGCTTACCAAATGATACACTACTAGGTTACCAAGTAATTGCACTTAAGCACTTGCAATTAGTCATACTCATTCCACTTAATGATAGGAATAATAAACAGTAATAAATGGAAACATTAACTAAGGAAAATAGTAAATAATTAAATAATTAAAATTAATAATAATGAATCCAAGTGGATGCTACAATGATGAAAGTAATCTCGATCTTTATTGCCAGTCATGTAATGCATCCAAGTATGTCACAATCAAATGAGGATGTTGTACAATCACTTAACATCACACTACTGGCATGCATTAGAAAAAAAAAAATTTAACTACTTCAAAATCTAGAAAAAAGCTATCTAAAATTGATATCCCAACTATGCATCCAAGTGTGGTATTTATAGCCTAGCATGGAAGGGGTGATATCAAATGCCTAACATCAAAGGTTGTTCCTGAGTATCAAATACCTGACATTGTGGCCCCGATATTGAATATCCGATATCATGGCCTTGCAAAACATGACTCATCATATCCCTTGGTCAAAAATTTTATGGGACTCCTATCACAATGGTTTGCACAAGGTTAGATATCTCTCATGTAGTGAAATTTATCTCATGTTTCATAAACAATGTCAAACCAAGGCATTGGAAAGTTATTAAATAGATCTTAAGGTATTTTAAAGGTACAAAAATCAAAGTTTATGCTTTGGTCACACTAACCTCATTGCAATTAGCTTTGTAGATGCAAATTATGCTATGTGAAAAGATTCAAGAAGATCAACTTCTAGTTTTGTTTTCTTTTTGGAAGTTGGTACAATGAGTTGAATGCCTCATCTTTAACAAGATGTTGCATTATCAACTATGAAGGTTGAATATATTGCCTTAACCAAAGTTATTAAAAAAATGATATGACATAAAAATGTTTTAATTTATTTTATTTTCAAAAAGATGAATTCATTATTAATTGTAATGGTCAAAATGTCAATCATTTGGTTATAATATAGCTTTTTCTATCTAAACTAAACATATTAATGTTAGACATCACTTTATTCATGAAGCCTTAAAAAATAATATATTATTTAAAATATTATTGTAGTAAGAATTGTGATAATTGAATTCATAATAGCCTTACATGAAATGATCAAGCATTTTGTGGCCATCAAATGATTCAAAAATATACTTCAAATCAAAGGTAGACTTATACATCATTAGAAAAACTAATAATCTAAGCTATGTTTTTGCTAAACTTAAGTTAAATCTAAGTTATCAGATTACATGGAATAGGAACTAGAGTGAAGTAATACAACATAAATAAATAATGTACATTAGCATGATATTTCTATCGTCACATGAGCAAGAACCTTAAAAAAGTGTGAATCATGCAAATCAATAGGAAAAGGAAAGTGTTTAATATGATGAAATCAAATCTATAAAATGAAAGCCAAGCTTTGCTTTTGGATCATGGAAAATAAAGGCAAGAAATTATCCTCACAGTGCTAAATAAATGTAAAATTAGAAGAAAAATAGAAAAAATAACTAAGAAAAGAACTTGAGAAAAGGAAGTAATGGTTTTGGAGATATAATTAGGGAATTAGAGATGGTTGATGAGAATCTATGTTACAACAATTTCTCTCTAATGCATGCGCCTGATGAAGATCTCAACCAAAAAATAGAAATTATTTCAAAATAAGAACTAGAAAAATATAGTGAACTGCTAACACTACACTATAGGCATTAACTCTATCACTAAAAGTACAAAAACAAACTGCAATAATCTAGCTAAGGGTTGGAATGAAAATTTGTTGTTTGTGCACCAAAGTGTTGGTATTTATAGGTCTACACATATCCTGATACATCACATCAACGATGACATAGGATGAGCTATGATATCATTGATACAATATCGCAATGGTGGGGAAAACTAATTTATCACATAGCAACTAGAATAAATTAGTGTGAACTAGATGAAGTAGAATTAATGAGACTAATGAAGTCTAAGTCCCATCTTTGAAAAGACCATGTGATCTATGACATTTTAAATTGTTGTGAGAAAACATAGATGAGTAGTGCATGTCTTTTGTAAGTATGACATGTTTTAACTAGGTTATAATCATCCTTACCTAAGGTTGGCTATCAATAGTCTAAAGAGATAATAAGAGTACTCAAATAATGTAATCATAAGTGTATGTTGAAAATTCCCAAATAAATTCATTCCAACACTATTCTAGACTCAATTAGATTAAGACAACCTAGAATAACACCCATAGTATAAACTCAACATAGGACATCAGGATTCACTAAATGAAAATGTCAACTACATTTGCATAAAACATCCTTTTGAGTAGGTGTTAGATGAGTAGGCATTTCACTAGTAGTGAGATAATGAAGAAGATCAAAGTATTCACGATTTTCATCATTTGTGTTGATAGTATTGATTGAGATGCCATGAGATTTTATGATAGGTATTAACAAAATAGATTCTATAATTTTATTACATTTGGAAAATGGATCACCATGAGTTGTAAATGTTACCAAAGCATTTGCTAGTATATTTTCAAAATGCAAAATATGATTTAAGATATAAGCTAAAAAGGAGGAGATAAGTTCCATATCCATCTGTAGATAAGGAATAATATGAAGAGATTTATAGTCATATTCACAATTAACTTGGTTTATAATAAGCTAAGAGTCACCATAGATAGTAATGGTTCAAACTTGATTTTATAAAACTAATAAGATATCATGAATTAGAGCATCGTATTTAACTATGCATTAGTGCATGAAAATTCAAGTCTATAAGCTCTATAAAGAATTTGTTTAGTAGGAAGAACAATAACACATGCTAGAGTAGATCTAAAGGAAGTATGAGTTGCTATAGATGAAGAACTAATAAAATACAAAAAGGTATTGAATTGGATTAATGTGTATAGCTAGATTCAGTTGAAGTCATTATGAGTTAAGAGGACAACATGATGGGAATAAAATATGCCAATAGATAAAGTAAAGGAAAAAATTATAAGCTTTGAGATCGCTAAAGCACTTAAAGATTCTATTTCTTACAACAGTAGATCCTAGAAGTAGTTTTGTTGGAAAATATTTTTTTTTTTTCCAAAAAAATGTAATCCCTTATTGATTAGGCACATGCTCCTATTTATAGGCTAGAAATACCTCATAGATCATGAAGAAATGATGCATTAGGATACACAAAAACTTCTAAAATCTTCTAGATAGGAGAAATGGCATCCATAGTTATAATAGACTTTAGAATGTAGTTGACACAGAAAAGTAATGTCAAACATTGAAAGATAAAATGACATTAGACATCAAGTATAAACCAAATGTTAAAAATGCAAGTCAAAATCAACATCAAAGATAACATCAATGTCAAAACTGAAACTTGAAAATTAAAAGTGATACCATGAATGATGTGAGATGTTAAGTTTCAAATATTTTGAAGTTGATAATAAAAAAAACATTGTCAATGATGCAAGACATTGAAATTTTACACCTACATAGATATTTACTTTAGTAGTAGATTATATGCTTTGCTTTTAGTATAGTTGAGCAACATTGTATATATTGGGTTATATTAAATTTACTAGTCACGTTTTCTTGTATATTCAATAGTAAGTTATATTTATGATAGCACATTCAAATAAGGAAATCTACCCTATTCTATTTTAAATTTTTACCTTAGTAGATTTTGTGCTTACTACAATTGTAAATTTCATTGTATTCTTTTATTTTTATGGTCCTATTTAGATTTATGTAAAATCCATGGGTTCCTTATTATTCAATGCTTGTTTTGTAGTTTTTTTAGCTTCATTTTATTAGCACTTAGATCTTAACTAATACTACACTAACTCTTATAGTATAGAACATTTAAATTATTTCTTTCTATTTCTAATTAACCAACAAATTGAACCTACATAACTTTATATCTTTAGTCTCCAATCATCAGCAAGCTCTAACACATAAAACTTTTAATATTTAAGTTACATTAACTAATCACAAATTATTTGTGGTATCACAATAGTGGAACATTTGACATAGCACTTTCAACATACCCTTTGCATCATGGCCACTACATTCTAACCTCCCTATCCAAGCCTACATGCTAGGTTAGTTCCATCCATGTTAACTTCAACATGTCCATGGTTAACATGAGCACATGACTCAAGTGATCAATTTGACATAGAATTTATTAACCCTATTTAATGCTCATATTTTGAAGTTATATAGTTTCCTTAATATGGTAAATTCATATTAGGCATCTACACTAGTTAGGGCCTTTAGGTTCCATAAGGTCATTATGCATCATTATTATATCAATAACTATGTTTTACCTTCCTTTAGATATTAGCTTATGCCATAGAATAATAGCTATAATGTGTGGCAACAATTTCTTTGTAAGTGATAAATTATGAAAATTGTACTAATTATTTAAGATATCACATCTACGATATCCTAGCTGCTACATTGTATCTACTATATTGTAGGTTGGGGTGCTATGTCACAAATACAAATCACAATTACAATAAATACCTATAAATATGAGTCATTATTGTGTTTATTCCACCTTTGGTTATTCTAATAGCTAGACTCTTATAGGTTTCTTTCATAGGACTTAGTGAAATTTTCCTCTAAGTGCATGCAGCATGGATTAAGTTGACTATACAAAGTTTTATTCAAGTACATGATGTACTTGGACACTTCTTCATGACAGTAATAAAATCGAAATTACTTCCTTCCATTGTAGCACTTGGACTAGCACTTAGTTTATTTTTAGCATTTTACTCATAATGTACTTTACTTTCTAGCACTTAGTAATTTAACAATTTATTCCTTAATATTTTGATTACAACTACTTTGAGCATAATATATTCATGTTTGGTAATCACAGCAATGGATATTTGGCATGCTCAATAATAGACACTTGGTGACATAGCAATGTTAATATAGATTTAGGATGGGTACACAAAGTGGGAATGGATGTTCTATGCTTTGGATAGCTTATATTAGTTTTAATTTCATAGTTAGTTTGAAATTAATATTTTAGTTACTCCATTATTTTAATATTTTAATAATAAAAATGATAAGAATAAAAATATCACATGCCTTAATCACACTTAGCTATACCAATTGAGCTAACACAAGTGATAATTAGAAAGATAACCACCAATAACATCATATTTAATTATCTAGGATACTATTAGCTAAAACTTCCACATAATTTGACTAGATCACATGTACATGCTTATGATTTGTATGTTTGACCATAAGGGACACTTGACACTAATTATTAGCATAATTATCGAGGATTGAGACATTCTATGCTAAGTGTTCTAGATAATTAAATCATATAAAGATTGTTGTAGGAACATATTGAATTACCATTAGAAAAATAATAATATTTTATTAAAGGGATACTATAAGAAAAAACTGAAAAACATCTTCTTCTTGCAACATTTATTTCCCACCTATGGATTATTCTACAAAACTTCATGATAAAGTAAGAAAGAACCCAGATGATGTAGCCCAACAACTCAAGGTGATCTACATCCATCTAGATTCTTACTATTCAAACTTAACTTTCATCCTTCACAAAGATGAGAAACTATGATGGATAGACCTGGAGGGCAACATTGTATTACCACTTGTTCATGTTATTCTATAGATATTCATGATAGCATTAAAAAATCTAGGATTTAAACCAAAAACCCCAAAGTACTAAGTGATAGATCACCTCTCTAAAGATTATCAACCTATAGAGGCCTAAATTTGAAAAGACAAACTCATGGAGGCCTACAATGAAGCCTCTAAGGGAAAAATGATTCTGATCATGCTAATATCATATTCTGAAAAGGATGATATCAAATATTCATCAAGAAAACCTCAACAATAAGGTCCTTCTCCCTTAGGTAAAGGTAACACAACTTACCAATGGTTATATTCAACCTTGGAAAGAAACCAAGATAAGAAGAGAGCTAGATCTAGAATCCAGGGAACCTCAAGGTCATGATGATCCCATGATCATCCAACATAGATCATGGTAAGGTTATGATTAATCATTAGCTATCATGTACATAAACTTACAACACCTTGAATCATGGTTTAGTGGTAGTGGGATCATGGTTTGTCAATATGAGTCATGTTAAGGTATTGATGTTCCTTACCTTCATCATTTTTTCATCTTGCATCATTTTTGCTCTTTAAATTCAACCACAAGATGTGATTAAGTTTTGGTTTATCACTACAAGTCATGATGAAGTTGTGGTGTACCTTACCTTGACCATATTTTCATTTTGTGTTCTTTCTACTCTTTCTAATCAATCATAGATCATGACTAAGTCATTGTTTATCAACCCTGGGCTATGATCAAGTTTTGATTAAAAATTTTTCATCATAGTTTCTACTAGTGGATATTTTATGAATATTATGAGTTTTAGTAAGGTCACGATCAGGTCATAGTTAGTCACCACTAATTAATTGTTGGATCTTTCAAATCATTTGGATAAGTTGGGTGTTGTTTGTGTCTTGGGTAATGCCTCTAACACTAGTTGTTTAATTTGGAACTAATGATAAATCCATGTGCATGGTAGTTTAGCATTATTTTACCATTCGGTTTGAAAATTCAGAAAAGTATACATGTAGTTTCACACATTTCAAATTAATTATGGTACATGCCAATCAAACTTATTTGTAGGTTGATGAGTAAAGGGGAAAATTTTAGTTTGTTTAGATTCATTTAATTTTTTGATTGATACTTGACATGTGCTCTTAGATGCTTCAATTGTTTGTGCATATTAACATTTCTTGCAAGCTAAGAGGCCAACTAGCAATCATATATTAGTAACACTAAATAATATTCCATCGATAGTACTTCAGCAAAACCTATTGGTAACACTAAATAATATTCTATCCATAACACTTAGGGAGAGCTTGTCGATGATGGTAAATAATATTCTATCTATAAAAATCCAAGGAGAGCCTTGAAGTAATGCTAAGTAATATTCTATCCATAATGCCAACATATTTTCTTCAAGTGAATCTACAACTTCTATGTTTATGTCTTCGTATTATTGTGTATAAGGAATAAAATTCTCTAAAGGAAAAAAGGATCATGCATGGAAAATAACAATCCATGTGAATTTATAAATATTTTTTAGTACAAGATTTATTACCAAACTTAAAATTAGTTATCTTTTTCATCATACAATCACAACAATATGATCAAAATTATTATGGAATACATCAAATCTAGTAAAATGGTAACTTGGATAATTTTCAATACAGTAGATGAACTAAATACTAAAATTTAACCTAGTTTTGGAAAAATTCTCTTAGCTAAAATACAGATATTATAAATATATAACTAAGCTAATTTTGACCATTTTATAAAATGTGAAATTTTATTTTTGGATAATATTTACAAGAAACATATAACCTAAAATGGATAAATGTGAATCAAATTTACACACTTATACTTCGAAGTATCGGTAGTATTTAATTATTTTATGTGTTTTTGTAGTTTTATTGTATTTGGTTTGGGGGTGTGTTGGGATTTGAAGGATGATGTTATTATGGTAGGTCCACAAAAACCAAAAAAAAAATATTAGTAAATAATACCAATACATCCACATTAGTGATACCTGGATTCATGATAAAGATAACTCAACACAAAGTGCATTACATCATAGTTTTAGTACTCTTATGTTTTTTAGAAAAATAAAATAAAAAAAAAATATTTTGAATTTATATTTATATTTATATTTTTGAATAAAGTAAATAATATAAAGCTTAAATCTAGTTCCTCTAGTTTATCTAGATAAACCATTCAATATTGTTCATTCTTGCATCATTCAAAATTTATTTAAGAATCTAGTAGAACTATTAAAAAGGGAGTCTATACAAGTATTTGAAATTATCTTTAGTAAAGATATTATTTGATTAGGTTTTCTACCTTTCTTGTAACATTTAGATCTAATTCAAGGCTACATTTCTTGATAGGTTTGTTTAAGGTAAGGATTCCTACAATAAATTAGTGATTAGTATTTAACCTATATCAAGTAGGAAAGTTATACAAATCTCTTTTGTTTTACACTCAATTTTAGTCAATTTGTTCACATATTATTGAACTTATTATGTTTTTAATTAAATTTGAAATTTTTAAGATTTTTGAGGTTTCCACAATTTCCTAGATGTTTTTCTTTAGAATTTTTACATTCATTAGGATTTCATAAATCATTATGTTCCTATCTCCTAAATTATCCCTAAAACTAAATTTATGCTATATAATTTCTACTTATTTATTTGGTGTTCTCAATTTCTATATTTTGATGTTTCTTGTATATTTTATGCCAAATTTCTAGTGTTTTTTCTGTTTGGTAATAGAAGTCTTAACCTACTAGCATTCCATCAACATCTTCTATTTTCTCTATCACATATCATAATTTTTCTATGGTCTACAACCATGAGCATGGTTAATTACTACAAGTTGCAATCTAGTTGTGATCAACTACTACGAGTTGTGAATTAGTCTATTTTTCTTCTAAAAGTCTTTAAAATGTCTTATTTCAATTGTGGTTTGCTTATGGCTATCTTCTATGAATCATGATTAAGTTATGATTTAATTGAAATCTAAGTTTTTTACTAAATTATGAATTGTACATTTATGTGCACTAACTATCTATCATAAAATTTATAATTATTATTATTTTTTTATGATGTTATGATTAAAATGTGATTGATTGAAACTAACACCAAAGTGAGAAGGAATAGTTGATGGATGGGCAACCTTGCACTTGTAATTACCCATACCAAATTGGGACAATAAGGCAATCTCTTAGAGCTCATTTCAAGAGAAAGGAGATTAAGATGTATTACAGTTGTATCTAATAAAATAATGAATTAAGTAGTGCATGCATACTATGATTGATAGAGTAGCCTAAAAGGTCAATCATTTAAAAATTCAAACTTTAATAGTTTATAGATGAGGGATGCTAGATCTCCAAAATGAATGATTTGTATTTGATTCTTGAAATAATTATTGATGAGTGGCAAGGTACCCCTATGCCCAACCATACAAATCACAAAGTGTTCGTGCATAATCTAGTCGAATTTCAAAGGCTCTATGTCTTCTGGTGCACTAGTTGTCTAGGAAGTGATCCTTGCCCTAAGGTCATTCGTTGTCTTCCCGATTACACTTGTGAGTCATAATGGCATGGTTAAGAGTAACCGAGGCATATAATTTTTATCATTTTATGTTTAATTTAATGACTAATTTAATTTAACCAACTAACTAATTTTTAACTAATCCTAACATAAGCATGTGGTTCCACTTTCCATACATGTCTTGAACCCATGTATGCATTACTAGGCTGCCAAGTGCTATGCTACTAGGCACACCAAGAAATAACACTGCTGGGATTACCAAGTGAATATGTGCTTACACTAGAAGTATTCGTACTTATGTGCTTAGTCTACTTAGCTTATTTGGCTTAATTAGCTTAATTAATGGAAAACATTGAATAAATGACTGAAAGCATTAAATGCATGAATAAAGATCTAAACTATCTAGAATGCTGCAAGGTTTATTAAGAAGCTCATATTTATTATTGTACACATTATCATGCTTAGGTATAACAATATTTGAATAAAGATCTGTACACTCAATGACTCCTACTACGGGCACTTAGAAAAATATTCTAACTCTCAAATTGGAAAACTACAAGAGCTCTACTACTACTATGATAATACATGCTATAAATGTGGTTGATAAGCTTGTATTTACAAACAAAAGAAAATCTTGCATCAACTGGTCTAAGTCAATGAATGAAATGATGCATTAATAGGGCCTAGTTGATGGGGCCAAGTCAATGAGGCCTTGTTGACACAACCAACTATGACTCATCATACCCCCATGACTAAATGAAAACTCATCCTCAGGTTCTTTTACAAAATTGGGAAGGTATGGGATTATTGATTAACTCTTAACAAAACAAAATAGACTAACTTGACAAAAATTAACTGCCTAAGTGTATAGATCAACACATTATAAAATTGTGGTGTCCATGACATAAAAATTGAACACCATGAATTCACTTTGCAAAATTTGGATAACACATCCTCTAATAACTTGAAGATGGTGAGGAAGATCAAATAGTCCTAGGTAGTGGTGACTCCTCAAGCTCTAAAGAAGATTCACTAACTTTAGACACATGCAATGGCTAAGGCATCTATGGCTGTCCTGCAACAGCTGCAACTTCTGGTGGTAGACAAAAAGTATCAAATAATGGTTTCATTTTTGCTTCCTTGCTCTAGGGATCATTCACATTCCACGCAACATCTCCAATGTGGGCTAGAATGGGGATATCCCATGGATAGGGCATCATGGGGAACATCTCCTTAACATTAAGAAACTAGGCAATAAACCATTTGCATTGAATGTTGAATGCTTTAACTGCATCTTTCATCTCCTAGTAATTATTCATTCTCTTGGCCAACTTCTCAATGATAGATCTTTGGTCTATGAATCACACACAGAGAATTTTGAGTTTAGCATTTGTTGTCTCAAGCTTCTACTTGGTGTCTTTATGGTGCCTAAACTTACCCTTGTACAACAAGTATGAGCTGGACACTTATTTGTCTAATTGATAGTAGCTATCTGGTAGTCAACATTGTTAGGTTTGCATAATGGAGGTTGGCCAACTCCATATATTCCATCATTTCCTCTATCTACAACTTCGTTAGGTAGATATCTACTTTGTTGTAGGCATCAATCCCATCAATGATGGTCTACCATACCTCTCTTCCATTTTGGAGTTGCTAGAGGGTCTTGTTGACTTATACCTAAGCCAATTGAAAGTGATTCTCATTGATTTCCTTCTACAAGCCAACCTGGTCTCTATAATGATATTTGACTCTTTCAAACTTGAGAGCCTCAATTTTCCAAGTGGTGATTTCAATGGCAAACTTCTGGCATAAGGCTTGTACTTCCTCCATCAATAGATTTTAATTCTCTATCTCCAATCTCCTTAACTCACTATTCACCCTAGAAAACTATTACTACTGTTGATGGATAAACTCTTACATTTTTTGTTGTTGCACATCAACATTATGCAAGTGGTGATTTTCTGTGGTCAACGATTCATTCTCCTGGCACATTTGAACCAAGTCCTTCTGAACTTAACATGTCTTTTCTTTTGCTGTAAACTAGTTGATGATGGCTATTATTGCTTCCTCCTCAACCTTCTTGACTTGTTCTTGAAGCTATTGGAATGCTTCATCTCTAGTTATTGTTGTGTTGAGGAGTATGGGGTCACCAAAGTGGGCACATAATTTGGCAATCCCCATAGCTAAGCATTGGTTTTGTGCTTGGAACATTTCAAGTTATCTCTGCAAAATGATGCACTTGCCCCTTTCTTCTAGAAAGTCCAACTGAGTTGCAGTGATGTTATCAAAAAGATCAAAAATATTTGGAATTAATTGTTGGATCTCTTCCAATTGGTCCAGCAATTCTTCATGCTAAGCTACATTTAATCTCTCACTAACTCTACTTGTGGATGTTTGCACATCTTGAAGTGCAACTACATCTGGTATAGATGTCATAGGTGCATTAAGTGCTTCAAAAACTTGATTAGTGACTACCTTAGCAACTATCTCCTACCCTTGGTGCTACATCACTAATAAAATTGTCTCATTTCCCTCCTCCAAGTGCACCAAAAATAAAGTGACATTTCCAAGGATTTCTAGGAATAAATGGTATGCGATAAGGACATCATCGCCTTTCAAGCACTGGGATTTGATCTCGTGGGAAATTTTGTTCATTGGGCAAAGAATATTAGCTCACCTCTCTCCATATGACTAATTGTTTAAGCCACCTCATTAAAGTGACTCATTCTTAGTTGATATGCAAATCAATAACCACTACTTTTTATGCATGCTATTCCTACTCATGTAGGAGCTACTCTCAGATTTTGCACAAGTGCTCAATGGCTACACAAGCCTCTAGTGTTGTTTCTTAAGTAGATGGTAGAGGTGGCAGCTGCTACTACCCTTCTTTTATGGTGGTAGGTGTGTTATCTTTCATCATTTTAGACCATGAAACAATAGGAGCATTCTAGGTTGTATCATTGGCATAGCAAATGATCCCTGTCCTTTTGCAAAGTTTCCTAATGAAGCATAAAAAGGATAAGGTTTTCCTTCCATGTTCATTATTTTTGAAACATTTCTTGATCTCTAAGTAAATCAATTGTGGAAGGTTTGCTAGAAATTTCCCACTTAGAGTAGCACATTCTTATGTAGAAAAAGTGGTAACCTTACTAGGCCTCATCATTGCATTTAGGTGATAGGATGTGATTTTGAAATAGATGTGTTTCACTATAGTGAGTGCATCAAACTCCTTGCGGTCAACCCTGTAACACCATTCGGTCCATTCCTTGGCTTTTGAGTTCACCTATGTCAACAACTCTACCAATTGTGTTCCTATGTTAGGCAACCCAAGCACCTATCTTATTGCATAAGCCAAATAGGACACTTAGATGTCCTTGATCTTTATGATAGAGCTTGGCCTTTTTTTATTCCATAAGAGGTATGTCTCTCCCATGTATGACTTCTATAATTTTCCACATGGAAGAGGTTTGTAGTTGTGTCTTAACCTCTGCTAGGGCATGTTCCAAAAATGACCCAAAATTCAATTCTTGGAGAACTAAGTGTTGGACATTGTAAGCCTTGGTGCTAGTCTTGGTACTTCTCCATGTTGTGATTATTCTAAGGCTACTTTTGCTTCAAGAATCTACCAAACAGATTCTACTTTGCGCTTCTCTTAAAGAGGTCCCATTGCATCAATTACGAGAGGTTCTTCTTAGGCCTATTCTTGGACCCTTCCCATTCTTGGTTTTTTTCCCTTTGGTTGGGATGGTCTTGCTTCTTGCGGCTACTTTCCCTTTGGTGTCATCTGTGATCACAACACATCCATAGATTAGTAGATATAATGTATAATGTAAAACTCTTGGATACCTTTTCCTTTAGTCAGTTATACTTTGACTAAGGTTCTACTTAGACTAAATTTTTTGTTAATTAATTAATTATTAATTAATTGGTTATTTATTTACTAATTATTTATTGTAACTATCACTACAGCTTGTTGGAAAGGTTTAACTTTTTTATCTTTGATGTTTGATAGTTGGTTTCCTAGTTAAACCTTTGTAGGAGTTAGAGAAATGGTGAAAATGTCTTTGTCAAAAATGGAACATTTGTGGTTCCCATGACTAAAAGCATACCTCCAATAGTTTCAGGATCAAAAAATAGATTGATTTGGGCAAACAGTTGGAAGATTATGGACTTGGAAAGGTTTTGGGCTCTGAAAAATGGCAAAAACTTCCCCTGTGTTATGCAACTAATAGTAAAAATGACAAATTTTTTGGCAATATTTATAGTATTTTTTTCATGCGTTAACAAGGCCTAGTCAATCAAGACCCATCGAGGGGTTTGGCTATGTCAACTAGGCTTGATCAATGCAGATATTGATCATCATTGACTTTATTTGACTTTTCTAGAACTTTGAAAATACAAGGAATTTTTGAATGAAATTATAGTCAAATGCAAGCCCAAAAAATCACAATTTGGAAAAAAATAGTAGAAGAGGGAATTAGAGGTCAAAAAATTAAGAAATTGGAGGAAATAAAGTAGAGAATGAGTGTTATAATATTGTACAAGAGCATGGAGTAGGATGCACAATGAGGTACGTGAAAAGTATGATTGCAACAATGTCAAGGATAAGGAGCTTAACATTCCAACCAAACGATATGTAGTAGGTCCTTCCCATGGTAGGCACATGCCTAATATGCCATTAAATAACTTCAATTGAAGAGCCCATGGACTTCATAGATGACTAATGATAAGGAAGGTTAAGAACCCACGTAGAAGGATCTACTTAAGAATTCAAGTACATCTGACCAAATCAAGGGATCAAAAACATAGACACCAAGAGCAAGGTGAATTATGAGCAAAAGTAATGGATGATGGAGAAGGTGGGAGGGATTCCCAAGTTGATGTCATAAAAATTCCTTTGTGGATTGTATGTTTAAAATGATCAAAGAAGATCCATCCATATTCTAGAGCAAAACCAATCACTTCGAGTGACTTTGCATTTCCACTCCAAGACTAATCCACCCCCTTAAGACACAAGGGTGTTTCCACCAAACAACCACCATCCCAAAAAGAGGAGGAAAGAGAGATAGGAAGTGAGAGAATGCCCTAGTTATAGGGGACCTTTAGGCATGGGTAGCATGTCTTTCTAGTCCTGTAACCAGTGCTTGTAGCTCATTTATTTGTCTATGGAGTGTGCTTTCATTTCCCATCCTTTTTTTTGTTTTATTTTTTTTATCAAATGGAAACCACACCATGCAAAGACATTATTTAACTTCCTTTGATTGGATGATATTAAATGGTAAGAAGTTGATGAAAACACACAAGCACTCAAGTAAGTAAAAAAATAAAAAGAGTATTGAGTCCCTTTGAAGTCACACCCTATTCAAACCTTTGAATCTTTTCCAATTCTAGAAACTACCAAGGTCACCAAATGATTAGAGATTTTCTTAATGGAAGGGACCTTAGACTTCCAAAATAAGAAAAACCATAATTTTATGGATGTGTGGATGTTGTGAACTCACTTCCTGTAACCATGAAAAAGAAATCAAGACTAATTCATTAGTACAAAAATTCAAAAATAGAAACTAGACATTAGCAAACAAACATTAAACACAAACCACCATTGGTAGCAACCATGACTACCTGTGTCCTATTAGCAATAAAGCATGTTTTATTAGCAAATATTGAAAATCACACTCAAACAAAGAAAAATATACAAGAAAGTGTAAAATATTTAAGAAGGATTCAAATGTGCTAACGATGGTGTAAAACAAATAAAGGTGTAAAAATAGGAAAAATTGGAAAACAAAGAAAATGTAAAATTAAATAACTTGCAAAAAACAAAATATTTGGAAAATAAAAAGTAAAAGAAATAAGGAGCCATATGGATAATTAGCATGGATGGCCATCTCCCCCATGACTGAGTTAGAAGGAGGAGATCTGAAAAATTGAATGTGGTTGTCCATCTGTTGAGGTATTTGTTGCTCTACCCTACTAGGGCTCATGGAAAAGCTTTACTTATTGGATGTTGATCAAGTTCCTTTTATTAGGGCTCTTAGGTTTGTATATGGTCATGTCCATAGAAGGAAAGGTTTTAGTGACTATGTAAGGTCCCTCCCACAACATTTGAAACCTTATCTTCTAAGGTATGTGTGTGGGGTTCCAGTAAAAACCCTTATCACCCAGTTAGAATTTTACTCTCCTTATACTAAGATCATGTTGTGTTTTGTTGTATGTCTTGTGCACTTCATTCAAATATAGGACCACTAATCAATTTTCAACTAGCACATTTAGGTTGAGTAATTGTTCTCTTTGTGCTAGATTAAAGTCAAAGTTCAAGTCATAGGCTATTGAAAGTGTATGGAGCTTAGATTGAATTAGGAGCATTAGGAGTTTCTCATACACTAGCTCATAGGGAGAGTAGCCACTAGGAAGTTTCCATGTTGAAAAGTAGGCCCATAGGGCATCATTAAGTTTTGTGCTCCAATCTTCCCTATATTTGCTTATGGTTCTCATTAAGATTTTAGTAATCTCCCTATTAGTGACTTCTACTTGACCATTGGCTTAGGGGTGGTAAGGTGTTGTTAATTTATGGTCAACCCACAAGCATTTCATTAACTTGTGAAAGGTGGAACCTATGAAATCGGTTCCATTGTTAGAAATCAGTGCACATGGCACACCAAACCTATTTACAACATTTTGTTATATGAATCGAGTAGTAGTGAATGATGTACAATCAATGATGGTTGTTGCCTCTACCCATTTGGTGCAGTAGTTGACTACTCCTATAATATATAATTTTTTGTTGGACATGGGTGTGATGGGATCTATGAAGTCTATGCCCCAAATATCAAAGGGCTCTAATGGTTGAATCCATTATTGAGGACCCTCCATTCATGCAATCATCACACCATCTCATTAGTAGTGTTCATCCTTAAATGGTAATAGAAAATGATCCTTAAATGTCACCATGTTCAATAACCTAAATTTAATGTAGACCTACCACCTGCCATCTTTCTTTGGCATAATTACGAGTGGGCTAACCCACTCACTATCCCCAATGAGATAGATAAACCTTACCTTGAGGAGTTTCTCTATTTCCTCTTTGACGATCTGCTTCAATTTGGGATTCAGTTGCTTCCATTGCTGCCTTCTTAACTTCATGGATGGGTTAGTGTAGATGTGATATTGGCATATCCTTGGATCAATTCCTATTAGCTTGGGATAAAACTAAGCAAAGGTTGTTGGCCACTTTGTTTACCACCTTTAACAGCTTTTCTTTTTATTCAAGAGCAAGTTTGGCATTGATTATGACTAGCTTACCATTATCTAAGAATGCATACTCTATGCCGACTAGTAAATTTTTTAGCTCTAGGGGCTCTTGCTTAAAGTTATCAAGGATTTTCAACTCTTCCCAATAGGTATCATCATCTTCATTATCATAGATTTTGTGATGAACTTACTCAAGTTCATCCATGCCTTCAACATAAGCACATGTTAGGCTCTCAATTAGTTCCATGCATAATGTGCTACTATCTGAGTCAACTATTAGCCACTAGGTTACCTCCTACTTTGTGGTTGCTACATACAAACACCTTTGTATTTCTATTTCTTGTGCACACTGACTACATGCTTTAATAGATGTACCTTTAATAAGCTAGATTTTCTACACACTATTGCACCCATTATCATTGTACATGATGCATGGAATGCGCTTCTTCTATAACTTTTCAAATTCATTTTCCTTGGATTTTTCCAAGGAGAGGTTCCTTATGCTCGTACATGCATCAACTGTGCTTAACCAAGCCCTTCCCATAATGATGGGAAAGTCACCTTTGCAATTTTCAACCTTGATTACTAGAAAATTAGTAGAATAGGATAACCCATTAACTCTTATCACAATGTCCTCTACTAATCCTAAAGGAATAGTGATTGACTACTCTGCCAATTCTTAATGGATGTTGCTCTTCTTGAGAGGTGGTAGGTTTGAGGCCTTGTACATGTCATGGGAGATGAGATTAACACCAGAACCAAAATTAAGAAGAACCTTACATGGCTCGTGTCTAGTGATCTGCAAGTAAATGAAAGGACTTCCTAGGTCAAATCTTTCCATGGAAAGATTGCCAACCTTGATCCAATCGAAAACAACATGAGTTAACATCACAGTGTAGATCTAAGGTAGCATTTGGTTTGAAGGACACTCAAAGGTATTAGATGTAGAGTATGAGGGTGTTGAAGATGTAGTATGACTAGCCACCTTAGGTTGTGAGGGTTTAGGAGGATTGTTAGGTTAGAAAAAGGATCATTTCCTAAATTGATTGTCTGAACCACTTGGCAAAAAAATCAATTGTAAGTGTATAGTGCTTGTAGCATTTTGTTTCTACAACTGTGGAGGAATTTCTCCCTACATGGATGGAGTCTGAGGTAACTAGGTTGAGGGTAAAGGGATGTGTGCAAATAGATGTGAATGGTGGTATGGATATGGGTTCTTCCCTTGAGTAGATGATGAAACTATTTGATGGTACTTTGGAGGGTAATAATGATGTTGAAATGAGGCATGGCTTGCAAAACTTCTTAGAGATATGGGTTGTTAAACATGTTACTCATATGGATTGGGTTGCCTATAAGGATACTATTACCTTGGTGGTGGCATTCTCCACGATTGTGGTTGTTGCCATTGTTGGTATTGTTCATAGTGTTGTGGTGGAGCTCTAGTTGGGCAATAAGTTTGTTGTTGGTGGTGGAACTACCTTGAATTTCCTTGAGGATAAGGTAATCATCTATGTGCTTGCCTCCTTGCTAGTTGTAGATTCAATGCATACACCCTAGACTCTTGTAAGTGTGACACCATGAGGAAACACCCCTTTGGATGTTCCTATTGACAAATGTCACAACTAGTATTAGCTTTAGAGTCTATTTCTACAACTTATTCTACTACAATAGTTTTTCCCTTACCTCTCTAGTAGGCACATTTAGCTTCTTTTCACCTCCTATGGTTACAGTCACTCTTTTACTCATTGGATTCTTTAGTAATTTTCATAGCAGTTTGGAAATTTTTATCCAAAGAGTCCCATAATTTATCAACCTTCGCTGAAACATTAGAAACAGATTTTTGGATGGGCAAGGTTTTCATGTTCACTACTTCATTGAGTGGTGACTCCTCCTTATCACAAAATTAGACCTCCTATTTTCTAATTGAAATGTCCTTATTATACTCTTTTGCATTTTCCCTTTCTTGTAACTCACCTTCTTCTTTTGCTGCCTGCTCTATAAGCCTTTGGATTTGATGAGCTCTTGATTTAAATAGTCTCCCTTTGGCATAAATCCTAAGAGATCTTCTAATTTTAGCTCTAAGACCATCAATGTTGTGGTAGAGCTATTTGCTTTGAGAATAACCATGGCTAGGGCATCAATGTAAGAGTGAATAGCATCTACCCATAGTGGTATCCAAGGGTTCATGTGTTCCTTATTTCTAGCCTTGGATTTTCCTTTTAAGATTGGACACTCTAGTGTATGTCTACTATTTATCATTAAACAACTCTAATATGGTACCCCATTAGTGAATGGATTTTGGTTCCAAATATTGATACCAGCTCTTAGCTTTTCTAATGTGCATTCTAGGGAAAAACTTGAGTTTCTACCAATCATTTTCAATGTTCTATAAGGCATAGGCATTGTGGAAAGCTTGTAGATGATTCTATAGATTAGAATTGTATCCCCCCTCAAACCGTGGGATATTATTCATGTCTAAGCACTTGATCTAGCTATCTCTCAAATGTCTGATTGGAATCTTTACTACCTTTACAATGTTGAGCATGATTCAAGTCACCAATAGAGGTTCATCATCATGATTGTGTTGATGATGCTAATGATGATTTTTGTCACGTTTGTGTTCTTGATGGCCTTGATGGTCTTTTGTTGTCGTGTTAATCAGCTTCACCATGATTATTTCAACAATGGCTTCTATAAGAACTAGAAGATGAAGAGGAATGTTTGGAATCAGATGAAGAGGATGAACAAGAAGGTGGACTGCCACCACCACCGTGGTATCCATCACCACCTCTTTGTTTATTATGATCACCATCCTTAAATCCCTTACCATTATGATGGTTACTTGAGTTGCTACCTTGATTGTCATTTTTTTTACAACTTAGTTTATGAATAGTGGTTCATAGGTTCAAGGTCACATCCTCATCACTAATAATAGAGGGTGGAGAATTTTTATATTGAGAACTCTTAAAAGGAGGATCCACATTGTCATCTTAGTTTAGGAAGAATAAGGGATTAGTGAAATTTTTTCCCTTTGCAAGCTCATGGTGATTTGGCTGGTGTTGATCTTACTTGCATTGTGTTTTAGTGGGATGGTAATCCCAAGTGTTATGATTGTTCACAATGTGTTCCTTGTGAAGATCTGAGATGCCTAACTTTTCTAATGTTTGAAATAGCATCCTAGGCACTGATCAATCAGGAGGCAAATATGATATTTCCCTCCATATCACACCATTACAGCTACTCATCCTAATGTAGGATGAAGGTGAAGTCCGGTATGTACTCATATGGATGAGTATATACAACTTTGCACTCCTATGGGACCGATGGTTTCACATCTTCATGCCTATGGGAAGAAGACATTTTGCAAATCAAATAAAATTATTAGCTTATTAGTAGTTATATGTCATGTGAAAGTGATGTTGACCTTGAGTTCATCCAATGATATAAATAATATTCACTAATCCTAGATGGTGCACATTTCAACAAACAAAGTCCCTAGCAATGGCACCAATGATGAGTGGTGAGGTACCTGTATGCCCAACCATACAAATCAAAAAGCGTTCATGCATGATTTGGTTGAATTTGAAGGACTCTATGTCTTCCATTGCACTGGTTGTCTAGGAAGTGAACCTTTCCCTAAGGTCATTTTTTAGCTTCCTAATTACACTTATGAAGCATAATGGTATGGTTGAGAGTAATCAAGACATTTAATTTTTTATCATTTTGTGTTTTACAGTTTTGGTGCTTGAAAAGAGAGAGAGTAATTTAATGAATAATTTAATTTAACCAACTAACTAATCTTTAACTTATCCTAACATAAGCATCTAGTCCCACTTTTCATACATGTCTTGAACCCATGTATCCACTACTGGGCTACCAAGTGCTACATTACTAGGCACACTAAGCAATAATGTTGCTAGGGTTACCAAGTGAATATGTGCTTATGCTCAAACCAGTCATACTTATGTGCTTACTCTATTTATCTTATCTATCTTAATTAGCTTAATTAATGGAAAACATTGAATAAATGACTAAAAACATTAAATGCATGAATAAAGATTTAAACTATCCATAATGGTACAAGGTTTATCAAGAAGCACATCTTTATTGCCATACACACTATTGTGCTCAAGTACAACAATGCTCAAATAAAGATTCGTACACTTAATGACTCTTGCTACGAGCACTCGGGAAAATATTCTAACTCTCAAATACAAGAGCTCTACTACTACTATGACAAGACATGCTATAAATGTGACTAATGAGCTCATATTTAAAGATAAAATCAGATCCTACATCGACAAGGTTGAGTTAATGCATGAAATGATGCATCGACGAGGCCTCATTGACATAGCCAACCGCAACTCATCGATTATAATATTTACTATGTTTGTTATGTTGGGTAAGGGAGCTAAAGATAAAAGAAATTTGTACTATATTATTTTATATAATATGTTTCCTCTTGTATAGTGATTACATGACTTATGATTTCTATTATGAAATCTAGATTTGAGGTTCTTATATGTTTTGTTATTTAAGCACATAGCATTGACTTTTTTTTTTTTCAAATGTCTTTGAAGATGTGCTACTTAGGACTAGGAGTTATATTAGTTAGATCGTATGCTAGAGGATTTTATGTCTATTGAAGTTGTAATTTAGACCTTTTGTTTGATTCTTTTCTTTTCTATATGTATCCCTCAGTTGGTACTTTTGTAATTGAATTATTAAACACTATTTCGTTAGTGTAGTTTTACATTTAATTTCCTAACTTTTATTTGTTTAAAGATTTGAAATTTGGAATGCGTTATTAATGTGACTATTGGTTTTGAATTATGTCCAATATTTATCGATTATCCTACTATATCACTTTACTACACTCAATGCATTGATATATAACTATTTAGAAAATCTTGTGTAATTGGCTCAATTTTGAATTACTACTATTATTATTATTATTTCATGATCACTAAAAAGTGTCTTCACTTTGAAGTTCAATAATGCTCATCCCACTAAGAAGTGATCTTTAGAGGATTAGTGGTTAAGTGAAAACATAATCCTTTTTAAGTGGTTATGCATAGGTTATATTGAAGAAAAAAAGGATAAATACCATACCATAATCATGAATCTTTAAAAATACATATCAATATTTACAATAGAGATCAATAGATTATAAAAAGGCTATCCAAAAACTTTAAAAATCATCATAAACTTATTTATGATGAAGGTCCAAAAAATATAGGTAACGATTATGGCTTTTTAAAAGATGTCTAACAATTAGTTTCAAAAGATCATGGTATTACATATATTTATGTTGTTATACCTTTTCAACAAAGGCACCTTATATAAAGTCATCTGGCCATTTAATCTTCTTCATTAAATATTATATACCATGATCATGACAAGGAAGATATGCACAAATCAAAAAATGGTTCAAATTATGAAACACCAATTACAAAGAACCAAGTTAAAGGTTTCTTTAAAACACCTTTTTTTAAAAAAATTTATTTGAAGCTAACATTATGAATTAAAATTATACTACCACATTTCTACTAAGGTATAGTATTTTAAAGTGTAAATGAGTCCAAATTCCATATTGCATGTATCATTTGTCCAACTTCTATGAAACTATTGTAATATTTGTATGAATCTAAACTCCAAAGTAATAAACCAGTTATAGTTAAGATGCTTCTATCAAAGTGTTATGTTTGCATGAGTACAAACTCCAAATTCCATAGACTATTTCACAGACAAGGAAAGTCCAATGTTCTATGAAAAATTCAAGGTCCTATTTAAATCACATATATAAATCCTATATTTAGCCCAAGATCATATCTAAACAAATGATTAAATACTTGGCAAAAATCTCCAATCAACTTAAAAAATGAATATAAAAAAACTCACTGACTTGACTCAACTCTCCTTCATGATAGTAGGCATACATTTTATATTTAATTTTAAAATTTTTTTGTTATATTAATTATTTTTTATTTAAATTTGGTTACTTCTCTCATGAAAACTCCTTTAAATCAGTGATTTCTCCGTTATTTTTAAGTTTTTAGTTATTAATAGCCTCCAAATCTTCGGAGTTATTGTCACGAGTCAAGTCGGGTTGGGTGGAGGAGAAGAAAGTGAACCAGAACTTAATCGCTAACACCACTATTGATAAGCTTGGAAAAAATCATTGATTTAAACCACCTACATGTAAGTCCAGATACCAAGTTGCATAGACTTGACTGAGGCACGATAACGTCATACGTCTGTGAATATGGATTGGACATCACGACGTAACGTGTTCAATAATTCATATGCCTCGGTAGTTTCTACCCACATTCATGTAATCCTGTGTCTCTGTCTACAATACGTGACTGAACTTTGCAGTCAACGATAAACGGATAATTAGTAAACAGAATTTTGGTTATAGTGCATGTTATTTTTAAAATTTAATTTTTTTACGTGTTAAGTGTTAACCATGGCGTACACTTTTCGCCAAATTGTTTCGACATCTGCATCCTAGACCGCAAGTGTCAGAAATTTCAACTCGAAGTGAGGGACAGGATCATGATCTGGTGTATCCTGGTTTTATTTTTGTCGGCAAACATCCAATTTCGTTTATCAATAATTTCGTTAGTAATAATCATACAAATTGGGTCGGAGAGTTCAAGTATACCGCTGAGACCACGGATAAGCTCTATGAATCTGAGAAGCTATATGGTAGCATTTATGAATATGAACAGGTCCTTATGAGGAAGGAAAGAATTGTGCATGTTTACCTCAACACAATTAGTGAGGCAGATGCTTTCGTATCAGCGATTGAGGTGATCGAATTGAAGCATTGAATGTATCAATGGGCACGGCCTGCACCATTCTGGTACTGGCATCGTGGAGTAGAATTGATCTTGGCAGAGATTCAAATCGGCTGATCAGGTACGGCCTCTCAGTTTTCAGTTCTTTTCAGGAATTTTGTGCCGTTTTCAAAGATACCATACAGTGCAACTATTTCTTAACTATTTCTTAATATATAATTATATGTATCATCATCACACTGAGCTCCAATCTCTTTTAAGTACCTGCACCTGGCTTTGAAGCTTGGATGAGCAAAAGCTCAACCTCTCTTTCAGTAGCTACACCCAAGTTCTAACATAAGAAATAAACATTTCACCAAGTTGCACTCACTCTAAATGATGTCCTTTATCTCTAAGAAAAAGGGAGGCAAAAATTAAAAAACAAAAATGGAGATAGAGATTCTCATTGTTTAAGGTTAAATAATGAATAACATGTCATAGCGCTATGATACAATTCTACCAATATTAAGCCAAATCAATTTAGTAAACTAAATTCACGTTGTTTTAGTTTTCTCACCCGATGTATTGTTTGGGTATCCAATCTATGATTTTGATCGCGTATGGCAGCTTGGAGATTATTCGGAACCAACCGACCATCAGTACCACTTAAAAAATTTCTGCAGACTCTGCTGCGGATTAGCCTCCGTCTGCTGTGATGCAGACAGCTCAATTGTTCAATACTTCTGGATGCCAAACGATATCTTTTGAAGCCTGTGACGCAGCAGTTAAAGCATTGATTCTGTTCTCCTTCTCAGAAATTACGAACTCTACAAAATCTGTAAGCTTTAGTGTTTCTGATTACACCGCCACGGAACTTGCAGTACAGCCTGAACTTCAGGAAGAGTACTGTATCTCGTTGAAAACGTTGGATGGGAAATCTGCGATTCCTTGATCTCCTTTGAATTTTACTGAATAGTGAATACGATGCAAAGAATCTGAAGACGGTAAGCAGTTCCGCTTAGTTCTGTTCTTTTATCCTTCCCGATGAAGACGGTAAAGATGTCTCTCTGGGTCCCACCTTTGCCCAACTCACAAAAGCATGGTTAAGATGATCATCGAAAGTACATGACGGGTCACATGAACAAATGTAATAAATTTATGGGTGACCATACCAACCAACACTCTACTTGAAATGACTAAGAGCCATATATGCCATCCATCCCAAATCATAGTAATACTTTGCAATTTACAAAGGCTTTGGTAAACTTGGGGCAACTTAGCGATTAAGCTGCAACAACTTCCAAATACTTCTAGAGTTTACCATTGGGTTGAGGCACTTTCTCTTTGCTCATCAAAGCCTCCTCTATATTGGAATCTACTGCTCATGATTTTCATTGTATGCTATTGTAAGTATGATCAATTTTGAATAGTATTTTCTGATTTCAATAGTTGATTGCATTTTCATGGAATCTCAAAAGTTTCCTTTCTCAAATCAAAATAATCTTTCATAATTTTTGGAGTTCATTATGTTTTTTCATTTCTTAATTTATCCTTTTCCATATTTTCATTTTGAGATTTTCTTTGTTGTTTGCAATTACCATAACATCTCACCCTACCTTCTTGAAACCTTGCTATTTGCAAAAGCTCTCTAAATGACAACCTACTACCTTCTTGAAACCTTGCTATTTGCAAAAGCTCTCTAAATGACAACCTACTATCTATTGTTTGAGGTATGTGAAATTTTGAATTCTATTTCTCCATTTTGCTAGTTTATTGCATTCTTATGCAATTTCGAATTTTTCCCTATGCAATTTTTAATTGATAGTAATATTTAATGATGTTTTTCCATTGTTTTTCTTTTTAACCTTTCCCTTTGCGAATAATAAGAATATTGAATTGAATTTTTCCATTTGCAATTCCCCTTAATGATGTTTTCCTATTTCAAATTTTTCCCTTTTAAAAAATTTTCCGTGTGTGAATAGCATTAACCTTGAATTGCATCTGTCCATTTGAAAATTTTTCCATTTTCTTCAATTTTTTACTTTGAAACCTCTTTTCAAATAATAATTATATTGAATTATGGTTTCTTATTTCAACAATGATATTAAATTGCACTTTTCCATTCTGCAATTTTTCTTTTTTGAAATAATAACAATGTTGAATTGCAATTTTCTTTTTTAAGACTTCATTATGTTTTAATCCAAGTTGGAATTCTTCCATTGTCCTATATTTTTGAATTCTTGCCTTTTCAAATGGCATTAATGCTTAATAAATTTTTTTTATTTGATTGATGATTATTTTACATTTCACAATTGTTTTACATTTCACTTTTCAAATTTTCCTTAAATCCTTTATAGATCTCATTCAAATATGGAAAAAAAAAAACATAATCAACCTAATCTACAAACATACAACAACTTTTATTTAGAGAAACTAATATTCAACTTACAAAAGGTGAGGTATTCTATATCAATTTTATGCAAAATCACCATTTCCATCTACTAATGATTTCAATATTTCTTTTTAATATCTTGTAATTTCAACTTTGATTTTAGTTAAATAAAACAATGAACAACTATAGGCAATAAAGGTATACAGAATAAACAACAAAAATTGGAATCACAAAAACCAACAAATGAAACTATACAATCAATTGCAAATGATCAGAAAAATGAAAATCAATAAATAACATTAGTAAAGATAACAATGTTTATAACATTTTTTAATGATTTTTCAAAACAAATATCATTAACATTTTCAATGTAGAATTGTGGGTTAATGAAACTATTACAAATTTATGAAACAATGATGCTAAAATCAAAAAGGCTTTAGACATTTTCAATGAATAATAGTCTTCAACAAAATCCATTGATACATAGCCCAAAGTTACTAGTCAAACTCTATAGTTTTAACCCCTCAAACTTCATAGGATATGATGATTCCTATGCAACTCTAGAGTGGCTTAAAGATATTATTTTAAGTCTTGAGTTGTAATTCTTATTAATGTACTCAATTGGTTATTCAACAACTCAGAGGTCTCACACAATATTGATGGATACACAAAAAATGATATAAAACAAGTAAGATTTACATAACTACATTTGGATTAGAATATATTCAAATAAGAGTTTCTAATATGATATATATCAAACACACTCCAATGTTATCTATATGAACTAGGAATTCTTTCTTCCAATTGTGAATAAATTTGACATGTTAAAGATCAAAATTTTTTAACTTTGACCTATTTTGAAGATCATTGTTGCAATTGTGAATAAATTCAGCATGTTAAATATCAAAATCCTACAACTTCTACTTGTAATCCAATAGGCCATGCCCAAGAAGATTGCCCATGAAGCTTAAATCATTTTCAAATATTATTAAAAAATCTAATATTTTCCTTTCTATTTATTACTTTTTTTACTTTTCTAAAATAATATAACAATTTCTTTCTCTTTTTTCTTGTTTTAGTTTTTAGTAATCTACCAAATAAATGATAAATCAAAAAATCCATTTCATAAATCATTAGTTATTACAAGTGAAATTCCTTTAATTTACTCAAATCATTTTCAAGTATTAAATAAACATAAACTTTGCATTATATTGTTTGAGAAAAAAATACTACTTCAACATCAAATTATACATTACATCAATAAATAAAGGGATCAAGTAATAGGAATACAACAATATTAGGTGAACAAAATAATGTTTACTTCAACAAGTAAAATAGTAACCATCAATAAATAACATCAACTACCATAGCAATACCATTCTCGGTAGAAAAAGATAATGAAAATTACATGTATGAATTCATTTAGGTACACATTCACTATAATTTTAAAATTTTCACAATACAAAATACTTGGCTAAGAGTTCTAAGGCTTAAGACCTACCATTGACTTTTATAGGTATTACAAAAACACACAATTACTATTGATTTATTTTAAAAAATTTAGTAGTTCAACAAACAATTATAATAATTCTTTGTATATTATTTATCAACTCAAGAACGATACCTTATAGTAGTAAAGACCAAGTCCAAGCAGTAGGAACACAACAATTTCAAGTTACCAAAATAGTGTTGACTTTAACAATGAAAATATTAAACAATAATGAAAAACATCAACCAAAGCAGTACCATTCTTAGTAGAAGAAAACAATGCAAATTATATGAATAAATGAATTTAGATATCCATTCATGATAATTTTAGAATTTATATAATACAAAGCATCAACATTTCATTTCTACTAACTTATTATACTCTATGAATGATTTCAAAATGAAACTACATATTTATAATTCCTAGTATAACTAGGCATTGATGCTTCAAATCCAACTTTGAAACTACATCAACAGATTATACAACTACTTAAAGGTAAGGATAGAATTTTACTTACATGATTATTAAATACATTTCAAACAAATTATCAAAAATGAAATGCTTAACATGTAAATGTAATTTCCAATTTGACTAATAGTAAAATGAATTTTGTATCTTGCATTAACAATATATTAACATAAAATGATGTTTCATGTATCTATATACCTAATACACCTACAAAGTGTCTTAAAAATGCTTGCAAACAAAACTTGAACACAAAGTAAATGAAATTTTTATCAAATTTACACCTATGACAAAACCATGATATAAATTTGCTAAATTTAAGCATTATCTTACAACCATGGACTTTGTATTAACACTCGCTATGCACTTGCTATGTTGCTAGTCTAGGGGCACGTCCCAGGTATATTTGAGCTTTCCCTTCAAAAGCATTATATAATTTTTTAGCAACTCACATTATTCATTTCATTTATTCCAATATTTTACCAAATTTTATATTTCCAAAATTCTACAACTCAATTTCATTAATTTCAATAAATTTTCTATTGAAATTTTATAAAATAAAATAAACATTTGAAAACTAGTTATCATAATAACATATTCACGGAGTTATACATTTAATAAATAGTTTTATAAGCAAAAGATACAAAACATAATAACAAACACTTTAAGAACTCAAAAATATTTTCAAAATTAAAGATATTCAAACATTAAAGAAATTACATCAAAAAACATAATACTACCCAATAATGAATTTTAACAAAAATGCATAGAGACAAAAGCAACTATAGGAACAAGCTAGCAGGAACATACCAAATGTTTACAGTAAACCATTATATCTAGTAGTTGCCAAATTAAACAAACATGTACACAAACAAAAATAATTACAAAAAGAAGTTAGCAGGACCAAATCTAAATATTTATAACAAACCACTACATCTAGGAACTACCAAATGAAAAAATTAAGATAGCATAAACCTAAACACTATAAAAGAAGAATGAAACCAATTGTAGAAAAGATGCAAACAAGGAAACAAGAAGGATGGAAAAAATGAAGAGAAATAAAAAAGAAGAGAGGCCTCATTATAAGGGAAATGAAAAAACATTATTATCTTGGATATACTAGGCATGATACAATGCCTATACCATTAGTAAATAAAATCACCTATACTAATTATCAAATAAACTTCTACTTCCAAATTTCTAACATTACAATATATCGAAAACCCTTTCAAATATAATCTTAAAATAATAATTCTTGAATATATACAAGAATTCCTAAATGAATATCAAGGTATAAGTTACCCAAAAGTACTTTTTAAAAATGTACAAAATGATCTGCTAACCATCTTATATTAAAACTACAAACTATACTACTCCCCAGGCATCCTAGATAAATAAAACAACAAACAATAATACAAAATTTTATCAAATTATATATATCCCAAAACATACAATCTCAAACTTAAACCGTATTTATAATAAAACACCACATACTAATGTAATGCTCACATCTCCACTATAATAACCATCCCTCATATAAACTAAACTACAATATAGACAACCCCTTAACATACCATCTAAAACCTACAATCCTTCACACAAGAAAACATCACATATAGTAGGTACATTCTATCTATCCTCTTTGTGAAAAAAAAAAGGAAAAAAAATCATCTACAACCCTATTTCCACCTTTCCATCTATACATGACATTTTTTAAAATTGTCCAACACCACTACTTCTCCTTCCCCTTTGGATTTTACTATAACCCTTTAAAATCAAAATATAAATATAGTTACAACTATTTTACAAAACTATATCTATCCATTCTAACTTCAATATCTCTTTAAAAAAACCAAAGCATACATGTTATGGTAGGAATCAGCATAATAACAAAACACAACACAACCTAACATAAGATTGAGCCAAGTAGTCTCATGGCCACCTAACAGTCTAGGAAAACTTAACTGTCAAAAAGTTTTCATCAAATTGAAAGGAAATTTATAGATCATGAAGAAAATCTAACAATATGAGCTGAATGTTTCTTCCAAATGTTAGAAAATTGAAAGCAAAAAGAGAAAAACATGTATGTGGAACAACTAATTGAAAATAAGTAGAGATCATATGTTGATCTATATCAAATGAAACATAGCATGTGGTTGGAAGGTAAGAGTAATTGGCAACAAGATGCAAAGTGGAATAAATCTAATTCGTTAAAATATTAAATCAAATGGAAAACATAGGAAAATAGAAACTAGATCCATCACAAATCTGGATCATACCATAGAAAAAGAGCCTAAATAAAAAAACCCATATTATAGAAAAAAGAGAAAATTAGGAAGCTATGAATAGATGTTGCAAGACATGTACCAAGGATCAGAGATATTTGATAAGGAGTTGTGTTATCTCATTCTTTCTACAATGAGTACAGCTAATACAAATCTATTAGAAATAATAGCATATTTAATGGCTCACAAAGCAAAGTGAAGGATCAAATTGGTGTGTTGATCTAATTCCAAGAAATTTCTTCATATGTGAAGAGGACAACATAAAGGGGAAATAATGCATTAGTAAGGAAAAGGGAAAGAAAAACAAGATAGTTATTTGTGAAGAGGTAATATCTTTGGAGAGTGATTTTCAAATTGTCAATCACCAAGAATGTTAACTACATTGAGTAGTAGAGAGAGAAAGCTAAAGAGTCTAGCAAGTACTTGCTAAAAACATCAATTAGAAATTCAAAAAGGCAATCCTTTTTTTTAAAGAGTATCCTTCTATTTATAAGCTAAAATATCTTAGAGATAACTTATAAACCATGTAGTGGGACACAAAAAGTCTTCCAAAAGGTTTTAGAAGATTTTGGATATAAGAATTGATGTGTAGAAATGAAAAATGATGTCAAACATTACATGTAAGATTGATGCTAGGTATAAAAAGGCTAATGTGCTAAAAAAGTAAGATTTGATGATAGATATCAAAAGTAGATTTGACGTTGGACATTAAAACTTTGGGATGAAATTGACATTAAAGATAACATTGAATGTTGAAATAGAAGAAGAGCCAAAATGATGTTGCTAATGAGGTTAAACATCATTTCTAGCAAACTAGAGATAGAAATCTAAAACTTATGCTACAGATGATGTAGGATGTTGAATGTGGACTATTGAAGATGGCCTTAAGCATTGAAAAGCCATAGGATGTACCTAGGTCTTTAACTTATACAAAAAATCCAAAGTGGACACAACATTACCCCCTCTTGATGGATATTATTAAAGAGTAGGAGAGTCTATCAAGAAAAAACCTGAGTTGATAGGTACTTACAAGAGGATTAAATGAAGTGGAAGAGTAGGGGAGAAAGTATGGAACATCACCAGTACACCTATTGAGTGCTACACCCTAGGAGTGGAACATGGCTAGATCCTAGAAAGCACACATGAAAATGTAGATATAACATTCTTTAACCAATTTAATTCTCTTAATCGCACTCTCATTGGAGTGAATTTAAATTAATCATTTGGCCTCACCAATGTAGAGCATGCAAAGAGAAAAGAATATAGAAGCAAAGGAAGATAGCAAAAAGCAAAACAGGGAGGGGGAGGGGGGGCAAGTGGGTGGGAGGGGTGGTGGTGAAGAGAGAGAGAGAGAGAGAGAGAGAGAGAGAAATAATAAAAAGTACAGAAAGAATGTTAGGGATATCGCTAATACACCAATGACGGGCTGTTATATCATAGACAGAACTAGATATCTAAAGCCAACCATGTCCTTACCTCACTCATATATAGACTTCATACTCACATCACTCCACACTCAATACTCTCTCACTACATTAGAGAAAAGACATTTTTTAGACCTCACTAATGCTAAATATAGAGAATAATGGAAATAGATGAGCAAAGGAGATGAAGGAAGAGGAGAGAAACATAGTACAGATAAGTAGAAATCATAGTATGTGAAAGTAGAGAACAAAAAAGCAAGGAGAGAAAAGAGTATATTGTCCATACACCTAGCATGATGATGGTGCTATGTCGTAGACTAAGACATGGCTAAATCCTACACATTGTATGGCTGAAAAGGATGTCATATGTATATTTTTGAAGTAACCACTCTCTATCCCACTCAATAATATGCTCAATCAAATCCTCACATGAAGTAATGATATTTTTAGTCACTGAAAAACCTCACTAGTTATGCTAAGCAAATAGAGTACAAAGAGATAGATAACATAAGGATGTAGGAACCTGATGAGACGCGGTTTTCACTAGGCCGCGATATCGCGTACGCTATATCGCGGCCGACGCGATATCGCGTCTTCACCTGCGATATCGCGTACGCGATATCGCGTCCCGCCGCCATATCTATAAATAAGAGGC
>MNCI01012294.1:476679-504506 GCA_015680685.1 Gnetum montanum
GACTTGCTTAACCATACACCGTGACACATACAAGCAAGCCTGGGAAGACAACGAACGATTAACCCCAAGTGTTTCTTGTGGCGTTAAGGCATTTAGTCTGCGGAGTTCGACCGGATCGCGCGTGTACGCTCGTATTCGTATGGTAGAGTGTAGGGGTACCTCGCCACTCATCAGAACCAAATAGATAGAGAAATAGTAGAATATGAGATAAAGAAGGGTTCTAGATGTAAAATAGGATTTAGAAAAAACCTACTATCTCAACATAGTATGTATCTTGTTGTACTAGGAATGAAGTGATAGAAATAAAATTTCCATTGTGAAAACAATAGTTTTGTCTCAAATAGCCAATAGGTTCAATCTTGTAGCATGACTACATGTAGTAGTGCTTTAGGTAGTTTCTATTAACAAAATCTACAAATTTATGTCCTTCCAAATCAAATAGAACATAGGTACCATATTGTAGAGATTGAACCACTAGAAAAGGACCTTGCTAGTTGAGAGAGAACTTTGTATTTCTTGAGTTTAGAAAATAATGTAGCATCAAATCATCCTCATAAATCTCTCAAACTTGAATGCATCTAGAATGATGTCATTGAATATTTTCTTAATATTCATGTAGGTGTTGAAGAAAATATTTTCAATGTTCTTTGAGAAGATCCAACTCAACACACCACATGCTATTGTTATCCTGATCTAAATAGTAATCATGTAGAGCAACATAGAGAGATGAGGTGAGAATCTTAACTCATAATATATCCTTAGAACAATAGTTAAGAAATAGGAAGCTTGAGTAGTAGTTGTACAAAAGATGGTATGATAGACATAGAGAGCATAAGATAGTTGTATGTGCTAATTACATTGGGTTTTATTAACTATGGTATGGAGAAAGCAAATAAAAGTTTTATTGGTAGACTTAGCCTAATCATAATACTAAGGGTAGTAAGGAGATGAAAAAGATTGAGTGATATGATACAAGGAATAAAAATTAGCTACCTCTTTATTTTTAAACTAAGATCCATTATTAGTTACAATTTGGAGATGTATGCTAATGCTAGTTATTATGTGGTCAAGGA
Source organism: Gnetum montanum (assembly GCA_015680685.1). Classification (NCBI taxonomy): domain Eukaryota; kingdom Viridiplantae; phylum Streptophyta; class Gnetopsida; order Gnetales; family Gnetaceae; genus Gnetum; species Gnetum montanum. Next base: position 477,753 of record MNCI01012294.1, read on the forward strand.
TAAAGTAGCACAAATGAAATCTAAATCCCATTTGTAAAAGGGACATGTGATCTGAGACATGTTAAGCTCTTGTGAAGGAATGTAGATGAGAGAGCCATTCCTTTAGCAAGTATCACATGCCTTAGTTAGATGATAACCATCTTTGGATAAAGTTGATCACCAATAGTCTAAAGAGATGAAGCAAGAAACTTGGAAGCGTGAACCTAAGTATCAACCAAAAACTCATGAGTGGACCTAATTAAGAACTATCTTAGACTCTACAGGACTAAGAAAACACAAAAGAACACCCATAGAAGAAACTTAATAAAGGATATTCGGTTTCACTAATTAGAAATGTCAACTAAATTTATGCAAGACATAATTTTGAGTAGGAATGAGATGACTAGGAGTTTCCTCAATTTTGAGGTAACAAAGAAGATTAGCATATTGCTAGTTTTCATCTTCCATATTGATAGCACTTACCAATACATTAGGAGATTATGTGATAGGTGTTAAGAAAATGGATTGAATGAGTAGATCATGCATAATAAAAGGATCATCACGAATGGTGAAGGCTGCTAATGCATTAGGTAGCATATTTTTGAAACATGGAATATTGCTCAAAGTATGAATAGAGAAAGAAAAGATAAGTTCCTTAGTCATTTTTAGGTAAGAAATTGAGGATCCTTGTAATCATAGTCATCATTAACTTAATTTATGATGAGTTGAGAGTTATCATAACTAGTAATAGTTTTAACTTGATATTGTAAGGCTAGCATGAGACCTTGTATTAGAACCTTGTATTTAGCTATGTTGTTGATGTAAGTGAAATCAAGCTTAAAAGTTGAATAGAGAACTTCTTTAGTGGAAAGGATAAGGACATAAGTTGTACTAAATTCAATGTATGTGTGTGCTTCATTGATGTACAGGACAACATCTGAATACTTAGCATCAACATATAATTTGTGAACAACATCGATTGTTTCAAAAAAAGATACGAGATCAGATATAACTTGATCTTTGATTGAGTGTTGAGACAAAAAACTAAGATCAAACTCTTTGAGGAATATCTTCTAATGAGCTGTGTAATGGTTTTCAAAAGTATTGTTAGTAATGACTTTAAGAATATTACCTTTGTAGATAACAAAGACATTACCATTGAGAAGATAGTACCTTTACTTTTTTAGAGCAAAGACAAGACATAGAAAAGACTTCTCAATGTCTAAGTATCTAATATTACAAAATTGAAAAAGAATTAGATATATAGTATTTAGGAAAATTAGCTTCATCTTCCTACCTTTGAGGGAGCATGGTATATATGGAATGGATGGATGTGAAAAGATAAAGGTGGAAAGATTAGTCAAATTATGGAGGGTAAAGAATAGGTTAGTCAAATTATTATGTAGAAGTTTGAGATTTCTCATCCTAGATGAAAGAGGCATATTTATGAAGCAAATGGATAAAATGATGAAGGAAATAAGTGATATTAGAAAATAAGTGATAGATCAATTAAAGATGACATTGTAGAATATGCATATCTTGAATGTCTTTAGAAGGTGCAAGTTCTAGGATAGTTTTAAATTTGTTAGGGTCAATAGCTATACCATCTTGAGAAATAAGGTAGTCCAACATCTTGCTTGTAAGAACCCCAAAGATGCATTTCATGGAATTAAGATGTAGGTTAAACTTATCACATTGAGTTAGGAATTGGTCTAAGTTAGAAGCATGATTAGTTTCTAAGGTATATTTGATGATCAAATCTTCAAAGTAATCATTAACTACATTGAACATCATGTCATTAAAGATAAAATTCATAGCTCATTGATAGGTAGCTCTACAATTCTTAAGCTCAAAGGGCATTTTAGTGTAGCAAAATATTCTTCAAGGAGTCATGAATGTAGCATATTGCTAGTCCTCTAGGTTTGTTTATAACTGGAAAAGCCAACCATGAAGGATACAGGAGCATTGTCAACCGTAGAATTAATTAGTTGATCAATGTTAGGTAAAGGAAAGTCATCCTTAAGAGTAACCATATTAAGTTCTTGAAAGTCAATGCATATGCAAATAAAATATATAATTTTAGAAAGCTTATAAATTTCTCTACACTTTGAAATTAAGAAATACTATAACAAATATCCAAACGTTGTAGTTATGTTCCAATCTATTAAAAATTATGATAATGCTAGTAATGTAACTTTAACAAATGATAAATCCAAAGTTGTTGTATTTTACATGCTAACATTTTAACTAAACCTTCCCAAAGATATTAGCTTTTAAATAAATCTAGAGTCACATAAAATTGTTGTAAAATGAGGGAGAAATAATGCAATCACTAATAATCATTTATTTTGGTAAAATTTAGGAATTGAAAAAGTATGCCAAATCTGAAAGAAAATATATCCAAAATTGCAATAGACATGAAGATCAAATTGTACCTAATTTTAGTCATTTATTTTAGCTAATAAATAAATCTAGAATCACTAAAAAATAGTATGAAATTACTAAGATATGATCAAAATAGTAAATGCCCAAAATCTTTAAATATTCAACTTCGAAGATTGAGTAAATAATGATGAATGATCTTGACAAATTAATCAATTTCTAAAAGATTAATGAATTGATGATAAAATAATGAAATTATTGCTGAAATTACATTCATTATTCCATGATACAAATATCCAAGATATGCCTTGGATATATATATGTCACAAGTAGGGTAAAGTTTTCTAAAAATAACACAATATAGCCCCAATGATAAGATAATCCTAAAAATTAAATGTATATATGGATTGGGGCCAAAATAACATCATAATTTCTCGTAAATATAGAAAATTTCTATATTTTATTAAAATAAACTCTTATAAATATAATAAATTATTGTCTCCTACTTTAAAAAGGTAACAATCCCTCCTTAGAGTGGAAGAGAATCTTCATTCTTCAACTTTACTTTCTTCTTTCTTTGTCATACTCTAAATTCCTATAGATTCATTAAGGTATTTGACCTTATAAGATAAAATGTTTTTTATTTGTGATTCAATAAGTTGCTATTTTGAACTAATGTGAATGGGTTTGATGGTTTCAAATTTGGCCACCAATGTAAACAGTTCTTCATAATCAATGTGTTATGTTTGTTTGAATCCTTTAGCTACAAGTTTTGCTTTATGTGTTTTAACTTCTGCTTTCTCATTGTACTTTGTTTTATATAGCCACTTGCAATCAATAGCCTTCTTATCTTTTGATTTGTCTAGTAATTCCTATATGTTATTTCTTAGGACAACATTGTGCTCTTTATTCATGGATTCTTTTGAAACTTTTAATTTCATGGCTTTATCAACGTTAGTTAGTTTACTTGAGATTGTTGACTTATGTCATATTTGTAATATTATGAAATCTTTTAGTTCTTTCAAAATTTGTATCTAGAATTTGAGTGTGAGAAAGGTCTCTTTTAATCCATGGTCTTAAACTTTTATATGTGTCTAATTTCTCTTGTTGTTTAAAAAAATCACTTATACCAAATTTTGTCTCATCAAATGTAATATCTCTTGAAACATGCCATTTCTAATTCAATGGATTGTAGCATTTATATCCAATAGTGTGGGAATCATAACCAAGAAAGATACATTTCTTTCCTTTATCTTCAAGTTTGGTAATGAATTGTGTTAGGGTCTCTACATATCAATGACACCTAAATATTTTCGTATGACTTAAGTTAGGAATTTTGTTATATAGAACTCCATATGGAGACCTGTCTTCATTGCTTTTAGTAATGATTGGATTAGAAATGTAACACGTAGCTACGATGGCTATACTCCAATATTGGTTAGGTGTTGAGGCATTCTTTAGTAACAATTGTATCAAGTATTGTATTGTTTTATTTTTTCTTTTAGCTACTTCATTTGATTGTGGACTATATCCACATTTGGTGTGATGAAAGATAAAATTTTCTTTAAAAAATTTGTCAAATTCCTTATTTATGAATTCACCTCATTTGTTTGATCTGATGATCTTAATCTTGACATTCATGAAGTTTTTAATCAGTTTGTAAGAAGTTTCAAAGTATTTAATGGCTTCATCCTTTTCCTTCAAATTATAAGTCCAAGTATATCTTGAGTAGTCATCTACTATGACCATGAAATAATTTTTCTATTCAATTGAAATCATGGACATTGGCCCAACAAGATCCAAGTGCAGAAGATCAAATGATTTTTCCTTCTTTATCATGCAAGAGTTGTAAGGAGAATTAGTTTCCTTTCCTTGTATGAAAGTCTCACATTTGTCTTGAGGAATGTATAAATTTTTTATTTTTGTAGATTTTTCCTATTTTATCATTCTTTTAATTTTGTAATAGGAGGTGTGACCAAGCCTTCCATGCCAAAGTCTAGAATTGCTAAAATCCTCATGTTTCTTTTTCTTGACTTCATCTTTGTTTGGGATTTGATTAGCTTGTGTTTTAAGGACATTCGTTTCTTGAGTAGTATGGTTGCTTATCATGTCTCCTTTTTCATTGAGATAGTCACATTCAAGGTAATGTATTTTGTTATTCAAGGATTTGATTTTCACAATTTCTTCCCCATTGGGTTTATTGATAATGTAGAAATTGCTCTTGAAACTAATACTATTTTCTTTATTAGAGACTTGTATAACAAAGATGAGAGAGTTAGAAAGACTAGGAATACAGATTGAAAATGGTGATTTTTTGTCTATCATTTAATTTAACTATACAATCTTGTATTCTTTCTATGACTAAGTATTTTCAATCTCGAATTTTGATGTTACCAAGATTGTTATTTGTTTTGTAATTTAGAACATAATTTTTATAGGATTTCATGTAATTGGAACACCCATTGTCTATAATTCAAGAATCTAGCTTTATTTCTATAATTTAATTGAAGGCTATATAATTTCCTAGCTCTTGTTCTTAAGTATCCTTTTGAGTTAATGAGGGAGTATCTTGTTCTAGTTGTGAAGTTTGACCATGTATTATTTAAAAAAAAAATTTGGTCTAGCATTGGTTAATTGTATGAATTTTTCTTTTGCAAAAGTTGCAATATGGTATTCAATCTTAACCTTGTCTTTATCTTCCAAATTGATTCCATCTACCTCTTTCTCTAGTTAAACCTCTTCCTCTTCCTCTTGTATTTTTACCATTATTTTCTTCTAACTTTTTTTCTTGATCTCTATTCTAACAATTAAATCTTTCTCTCCCTCAAAATATTCCTTGTCTATCTCTTCCTTTTTTGTTAGTTATATAGGTTTGATCATCTTCACTAAATTGTCTATTATTCTTCATAATTTGTAGGGTTCTAACTGAAGAAACTAATCCATTGATACTAAGCATGTTGAAGTCCCTTGAAAGAATAATGTTTCCCATCATGTTTTAAAATCTTGGATCTATGTAGAGAGCTTAAATAAATTTTTGAACTATTTTCCTATTGGTATATCCATAGTCATATTCATCTATTTTTGTAATCTATTATAAATTATATTTAAAAAGTCTCGACACTTTCATTTCTTTCAATTTCCAAGCTATTGAATTTTTATTTGTAGATTATTTTCTATAATTATTCATTCTCCAAGCTTCTCTTATATTCTAATTGGAGATTATCCTATACTTCTTTAGCAATATTATGAAGACTATATTTATGAGCAATCACTTTTGAGACACTAGCTAATAACATCATAAGATTCAAATTGTTATTCTTCTTCTTTATTTTATATCATTTGATTTGTAATGTGGTGAAATCTTAAAAATCATGAATGAATTCAAAACTTGTTTAAACTATGTACCAACAATCATTAGGTTCAAGGAGGTGTTTTATCATCCTTGTCTATAGGCTAAAATCTTGTAAGCTATCAAAGATGATGGAGCATCTAACTATGTATTTGATACCAAGCAATTCTTAAACTATCTAAAATTCCTTCACTTGGTCTTAGAGACTTCTAAATGTAGTTTTAGTCTAGTATTATAGAGCATTCTAATTCTAATTATAGGCACTCTAACATCTAGACAACCAAAGTACTTGTGCCCTGCAAATAGTATTAAACACTTGGTCAATGACTAAAATCATCTTTGAAGGTTGTCATATTTAACAACAAAACATTAATACAAATCCACCATTAGCCTCCTTTTTAGGCATGATAATGAGTAAGCACATCCATTCACTATCTATAATAGAATAGATGAATCTCACCTTAAGGTGATTTTTAATTACTTATTTCACCACTTGTTTCAACTTAGGTTTCAACTTGCATTGTCATTGGTATTTTGGATTTATTGTAAAATTTTTGAAGTTTCTATGATGGCATGAATGTGGATCAATACTTGTAATATTATCATATGACAAAACTCACATAAACATGCATAAACTCTTGAATACATACTTAAATGACTTTAAATACTTTTAGAAACATGAGACAATCATAAGAAAAGACTATCATAAGCTAAAGAAGCTTGGGACAAGCTCATGCAAGGAGATTTATAAGCTTTTATATGAAATTAACATGAAAGTGGCAGAAACGTTTCAACATGAATATGAAGCAAGCAAGAAATTAATTTGAATTAAAAGTTGGGTAGTGAATCCCATAAAATAGAACACAAAACCACTTCTAAATTCTTCAATTCTTCATTACTAACATAAGAACACACATCATCTTATTAGTTGTTTCTAAAACACAACTCATTGTGAGGGCGGTGCTGAAATTGGAAACTAATCGGTTTGAAAAAATGGGCGGAGCGGGAGCGGGAGCGAGAGCGGCCAGCGATGCGGGTGCAGGCGCAGGCGAAGCGGTCAGCGATGCGGGTGCAGGCGGAGTGGGCTCAAGTGAAGCGGTTAGCGAGATGGCTCAAGGAGGGGAGACGGCGGAAGGATAGGCAGCTGCTGTTATGGCGGAGGAGCAGACCAGTGTCTTCGGAGAGTGCTCTCGAGAAGCAACAGCGCTGCGTATGAAAGTTAGACGGCCAGACAAGGACATCCTAGACAAACTGCAACGCTGCCTGCTGGGCAAATTCGTGTCCGAAGGGGTTCGACCAAGGGTCGACCTAATCAGACGCTGGGCTCGGGCGACGTGGCGTTTAGACTCTGTGACGATGCAATGCCTGGCAGATGACCGTATTCTGTTCTGCTTCGCATCCCTGGAGGACCGTGAATGAGTGCTGGTGGGAGGCCCTTGGTTCTATGAGGCACGCGGTCTTGCTCTCGCACCCTGGCGCCCAGGGGCTCATCGGGATCTGACTCTGTTTGAGAGAGCACCAATCTGGGTACGCCTGTATGGCCTTCCCCTAGAATACTGGTCGCCGGAGTTTCAACAGTCACTCCCTAAGCTGTTTGGGGAATTTATCAAGTTCGATCCCTTCACCGAGACAGGGGAATACCTGGGATTCATGCGTTTCTGTGTATGGCGGCCTCTCGTGTAGGAGGAGCAGCTCGAGGAGCTGGTGCTGGACACGGATCTTGGTGAGGAGAGGGTCCGTGTGCAGTTTGAAAACCTGCCGATGGAAAGGGACAACTCGACCCATCACGACCATATCACACCCCACGTAGAGAACGGATGGCAAATAGTTAAAAAAAAAGGCCGATGAGCAAACTAGAAACCTCTGGTGTCCGACGGCGAGCCTAGACGTCCAGGGGATGGCCCCCTTCGTAGAACGCGATCCCCCAAGGCTGATGGGACACAAGGACAGGCCGCAGCTAATGCCCGGACACTCCACAGTCCTGGCAGACCGCAGAGGCTTTCAACGGAGGTCTTCCACGGAAAAGAGAAAACAGGAAAACAGGAAACAGAAAAAGAGATAACAGAAACAGAAACAGAACCAGAAAAAGAGAAAACACAGAAAACAGAAAAAGAAAAAGAGAAAACAGAGACATCGAAGAAGGGACAGACAGCCCAGCCAACGACAACGCCCTAGTCCTATGCCCACGCGTTGCGGGGTGCAGGGACCCTGGCCACGGGGGACCCCAGCCAGGCGAGCACCCAGGCAAGGATCACCGTGAAGCAGGGCTTCTAGGGCTCGTCGCACACACCCATGTCTAGGGAGGAGGACCCTGCACAGGAGGATTGGTCACCACCACCGGTCACAACCTGGCTAAACACCCGTAGAGGCTTGGCTCAGGCCAGCCCACCCCCCAAAGGGCCAAGCCTGCCCCGCCCTCAGGGGATGGCAGTATCCCTGCCAGCTACCAAGATGGGTCTCCCAGACAACAGCACCCGTCGGCACAAGGCCACACAGCTCTTCGTTGATTTGGGAGTGCAGCCCACACTCCAGGAAGTTTACAACCAATTACAATCTCCATGAAGGTCCTCTCATGGAATTGTAGGGGCCAAGGTACCCCATATAAGCGCCATACCCTGCAAAGTATGGTACGCGATGAGAGATGTGATATTGTGTGCTTACAAGAAACAAAGCTACAACAGATAGAGGCCCATTTGTTACAATGGCCAGGGTGGCACAGCCATCTGGTGGCCAGCAGGGGGCGCGCAGGAGGTTTAGCCGTACTCACTAAGATGGAATCATACGTCCTTGACACCTCCGATTGGTGCATTACGGTGCACCTGCCAGGGACAGGCGTGTGGATCACCAATGTGTATGGCCCTCAAGATTGGCAAGGTTGCCTTCAGGAGATTTCGCGGGTGGCTAAGCTAATGCCTCACAACGCCAGTTGGTTACTGATTGGAGACTTCAACCAACGGCTCTACAGCTGGGAGAAGAATGGTGACCACACGGAGGAACCCCCGGGGGCACCCGAATTTCTTGCCCTGTTACAACGTCAGCATCTCTCCAACATGGAAATCACAGGTTGCAAGTATACTTGGAGTAATCGTAGACAAGGCACAGCGAGGGTTCAATCCAGGATTGACCAGGTCTGGGCCAGCAAGGCGCTAATGATCGCGTGGAATATCCAGGCATTCGGAGTGGCCCGAATGACCTCCGACCATCGGCCCATCATTTGCCAGATGATGGGTGATGTTCCTCTGGGCCCCCGCCCTTTCGGCTTTGAGCGCACCTGGCTACGCAAGCCGTGGCTGGGTAAACTGGTTCAGAACATATGGCAAGACTACCCGACACCGGAGGACCCACGCGAGTTTCTGAAACAGGGGTTAAAGACCCTCAAACATCAAATCAAAAATCTTGGAGTGGCAGAAAAATACGGTTTCAAAGGGTACCGAACCCAGATCCAGGCCAATCTGCAGGCAATTCAGCAGCAACAGGAGCAAGGGGCTGACCATACCCACGAGGAGCTCTCCCTCCAGGCTGAACTCCAACTACTGCACCAAGAAGAAGAAGAATACTGGCACCAACGGGCAAGGGTGTAATGGCTGAGGGCAGGGGATCGACATACGAAATTTTTCTTTGCAGCAGCGAAGGCACACCGCGGAACACACCAACGCCCGCTGCTGCGCTTCCTGCAGGGTGACCCAATGCACCCCAACTCCGGCGCTGACAATCTCCTGCAGCATTGGCAGCAGGTCTAGAAGTGGCAGCCCACTATCCCGATCTTCGTGCCCATGCAGAAAATTTTAAATCAGGTAGATAATGCTCGTCTTCTGCAACCATTCACACGCCAGGAACTCCGAAACGCCTTGCAGAATATGCAGGCAGACAAGGCGCTAGGGCCAGACGGGTGGCCCATTGAATTCTTCCGTGAATTCGAGGCCGTGTTGGGGGCGAACCTCCTCGAGGCGTTTAACTTCATGCTGGCGTGGCGACAGGTTCGTAAAGAAATCAACTGCTCCTGCGTGGTACTGCTGCCAAAAACGGATTCGCCCACTTCCCCAGGGGATTTTCGTCTCATCAAAGTCTGTAATTCGCTGATGCGTTTATTTTCTCGCATGCTTGTGGCCTGGCTGCGCCCCCTCATGCCTCGCCTGGTGGGTAAAAATCAGGTTGCTTTTATAAAGGGCTGCCGTCTCCAAGACCAAGTCTTGCTGCTGCAGGAAATTCAGCACTCCCTTCGGCTTGCAAAACTCCCAGGCCTGTGTATCAAACTAGACATAACCAAGGCCTACGACTCCGTGAGTTGGGCAGCTCTGCGAATGTTCATGCTAGCGAAAGGCTTCAACAAGGCCTTCGTGGAGCTCTGCCTGCAGATCCAACACGGAGGGCGGTTCTTGATAGACATTGATGGCCACTTGTGGGGTTTTCACAGGACCGGACGGGGGCTCCGTCAAGGTGACCCCCTCTCTCTGTTGTTGTTTCTGCTTATAATGGACCTCCTGCAAACCTATTGTGCCGAAGAAGGGGTCCAAGGGCTCAATCTTCATGGCATCCCCTTCCTCTCCGCCCATTATGCCGACGACACCATGATCTTCACCAGGGCTGCGGTGCCGCAGGCCTGGGCGTTGACAAGGGCGCTGCATCGATTTCAGCAGGAAGTGGGGCTGGCACCCAACACCAGGAAGTCAGCGCTAATTTTCATGCACACCTCCCTGGCGGTTCGCAGCAAAATCATCCAAATCCTAGGGATCCTGCCAGGAGAGGCAGACGATAAATATTTGGGAATCCCCATTCACAACTGGCATAGATTATAGACTTGGCAGGCCCTCATTATGCGAATTCAAAAACGCACAGCTCTCTGGACGAATAGCTTCTTGTCTCGCAAAGGGAAAATCGTTCTGGCCTCTACGGTGCTGGGGTCCATGGCAAGGTTTGCTGCATCAATGGCCTCTCCGCCTGCTGGAGTCGCCACCAAAATCGATGCAATTATCCGCAATTTTGTGTGGTCAGGCGGTAGGAGGGGGACAAAGATGCACCTCGTGGCGTGGGCCAAAACTGCACGACCTCGCAACGCGGGGGGGGGGGGGGGGGTGGGAATCCTCCCCTTCGCTGTTGAAGCCGCCTTAGGGCGTCAGAGAATTCTTGGGTGAATTTTCACGTCATACGAGGACCCCTCCCTCTGGGAGCACCTCCTACGGCAGAAATATCGCCCCTGGATTGCGTCCACCACTGATTCTCACGTTTGGAGGCAGCTGTGCGCACATGTCAGGTCCCTGGACATCGCTGATGAGATCTCACTGCATCCTAGGCAACTCCTTCAGAAAAATTTCCCGATAGATCCTCGCTGGATGCGGCTCTGGAAGGGCATTATCCCCGAGAAAATCAAAACCTTTGGCTGGCTCATCCTTCATCAGGCCCTCCCCGTCCAGGCCTTGCTGCAGACGCGTGGCCTGCCAATCACTCCCAACTGCCCTCTGTGTAACCAACACACAGAAACATTAAGGCACTTCATACAGGAGTGCAACGTGACCAGGCATTTCTGGCGTACGACTGGCCTCTCACCCCCAGATTTCTCCGGCAACTCACCGACGCTGGCTGCACTCTGGATTCTGTGGAAGGCTAGGAACGACTGTATCTTTAAAAAGAGGGCCCTCCCTCCCATGGCCGTGCTTGCTAGCCGAACCCGTAAGCTCTGACAGGAAATCAGCGTTGCTATGAATCCTTACGCCCACCTCAAGTCTCCTGTGACTGGCCTCCAACGGCTCACGGATTCCAGGCGCTGGTTCTCGAACATGGGGCAGCAGCACCAGTGAAAGAGGTGGGAGTCTGATGAGGAGGTTCATATGGCAGCACCAACAATAAAAGATCATCCCTTTGGCAACATGAGAGGACAACAATCCACATCCCCTAACCAGTCGTCCATCCAGCCGCTGGTCTGGATTGCAGGCGTCCTTCAGAACCACATGACGGGCATCAGACAGATTGTTCAGGAAAATCAACGTCGCATGGAGGCTAGACCAGAGCAGCCTTAGTTTCATTTGTATTTCTTGATGGGCGGTTGTCCGCCGGATAACGGCCCTTTCGGCGTTGGCCGACCACCGTGGGATTGCCGCGGCGGGGCTAGCCTGGGGATTTGTTTTTGGGGCACTACCTTTGGGCGGTATGGGGCCAGCAGCTCTGGCTTGAGCTGTACAGATGTATAGCTGCATTTTTCTGGAATTAATACACTCGACCTTTTCCGAAAAAAAACATAAGAACACACATAATTTACTTGAGAAACTTGAGAGAGCATGACATTAAAACATGCATTGAAGAGATATGTGAGAATGCATAAAATGTGAGAAAGTATGAGAAAAATGCTTGTAAAATCTTGGGAGAAGAACCCATGAAGGGGGATTTACTCCTCTAATTGAAAGAGACATGTTATAAAAAAGCAGGAAGAGAAAATGAGAAAGCTAGGAGAGTCTGAAGCATACAAAGTTTGCACAAGAATACTCAAGAATTTAAAGAATGAAAAGTTTCTATTCACTTCAACTCAAAATGCAAGATAAGTTACAATGAGAGGGATTTACCCTTATTTTACTTTATTGTGAAGGATTTTGCCTCTTGGAGCATGGACTAGACATGAAGAATCTTGTCCCCTTCAATTTTGAAAAAATTTTCTTAATCCCTAAGCTTCTAAGATCCTTTTTATTCAAAAAAAGATACTTATAACTCTTAATAAATCTAAGTAAATACATCAACATCAAAATAAATACTATACTATTTCCTACTCTACTAAACATCAAAGGAAATGTAGATGAAGGAGATATCAGGCACACATCCATACTAACTAAAATATCATCCTTGTTAAAGCTTAATTATAAGGATGGTAAAGATGATGGAGAACTTGGAGAGTCATGTTGGCTTGCCATTCTTCCACAACATATGTGTTCATTTTTCAATGGCCTACTAGAAGACATAAACCTTAAGGTCCTCATGATATTTGATTCCATTCTCCTTCTTCCTTGGTTACTAGCCAAGGAAAAGTGTAGCTATGGTTTCATCCCTTCATTTACATTAAAGGAAGGATAAGTTTAGTAATGTAATGTTTTTTAGTGATATTTTGTATTCTCTTTTTCCAATTGTAATGTTAACAAAAATTAACCAACTTCCCCTTAGCAGCTTCATGGCATGGCTTTATGAAATGATCCTTTTAACATTCAGTTTCGGTAGGTTGCTAGGACTTAGACATTTCATCTATCACTTTGTAATCCATGGTATCTACTTCTTATGTAACATTCATCAATGCTACCATGAGTATTGATATAATCGAATGATTGAGATGATAAAACTATACTACCTTATAGGTCCCTCCATCTTATTTTTAATAATCTTAGTGAAATATAAAGGCAAAGTCCAAATAATAACGATCAATATGTTGGTAGACAATATTTTCTTAATGAGATACTTCATCTATACTCCTAGCTATTTTGTCATGTCCCTTGATAGAATCATGAATAGGTAGGAAATTGATCCTATGAAAACAAGACATTTTGAATGATTATGTGTGTTTGAATAAAATGATATATTTTCTAAATTATAAATCATTAAGTTCTTAAAAATATCATTTATAATCTATTTAATATAGATTCACTAGCATCAATCCCTAGCAATGACACTAATAATGATGAGTAGTGATGTAGTCCAAATTTCTAACTATAGAAATCAAAAGCATATGTAATAAATCTTGTCATAATCCATGGAGTATACTAGCATGGTATCTAGATAGTTAAATATGACCATGAGTCATTGTCTTCTCAATTATAATCATGTGGCTCCTAGTGTGTATGGTTAAGTATAAATGAGATGTATGATATTGATGTTGCTTAGGTCATATTAAAATATTATTAAAAGATTAAAATCTAATCTAATTAGTCTAAGAATGAATGTTAAGGTCTAAGTTATCCTAGGTGACAAGCATTTTTTCCTAGTTTGTCATGCACATCCCAAACTCATGTTATCATCATTGGGTTACTAAGTGATTATCACTAGGCACACCAAGTAATAGTGTTGCTAGGATTACAAGATGATACATGTTATTCTCAAAACTAGTCATACTTATTTAGCTATACTTATCATGCATTCAAAATGAAAAGATTAATCTAAGTGCATAAATAGAAATAACAATAGAAGTAAATTGCAATTAAGAAAAAATTAAGTTGAGTCAAATTGTTGAACTAAAGTTAAGCTAATCACAATCTTATTGTGGTTCATGAATATATGTCAAGGTATATGAACATTCAAGTAAGATTCCATCAATTAAGTTAACTTCATGTTGTAGGCACTTACCAACTATTCTAACTACTAGGAAAACAAATTGATAGATTTTGGTTGCCATGAATGAATGAAAAGTGTCATAAATATGGTTGGTGATACATTTATATGGGGATTTACTAGTACAACATCAATGCTAGTGCATTGATGCAACAAATCCTACATTAACATAGTTGCATTGACATAGTCATTTAAAAAGTTGTTCATTACTAGTGTTGTTAGTAGTGTACTATATGCAATAGTTTGTACTAGACTTGATATTCCTTATATTAGTCAATAATTTAGTAGATATATGTTTAATGTAGGAAAAGAATGTGGGATTATAGTGAAGCAAGCATTTTGATTTCTTTGTGGTACTAAAAATTTGTGGATTTATTATAAGAATGGTCCCATTGGAATTTATGACTTCATTGATGCATATAAGAGTAATGATCTTTGTAACAAAAAATCTACTAGTGGGTATGCGTTTAACCTATTTGGTGATGTTATGTCTTGAAAAAGCCAAAAACAATCCTATGTTTCTTAATCTACTATTAAAGATGAATATGTTGTGGCTAGTCTAACATGTAGAGAGACTATATAGCTTCAAAGCCTTATAGGTAAACTTAGCATTATAATCACTTTTATGAGTATTAGTTGTGATTTAAATAAAACACATTCAAATACAATATCACTATATATAAAAGAAAACTAAAAAGCAAAGGATTTTTCTAAGAAAGATACCTATAGAAGCAAATCTTGTAGACATACTCACTAAGTCAACTCCTATTGCAAAGTTTTTGTAGCGATGCTCAACATTTGGTTATCAAAGTAGCTTTATCTTTAAGAGGGAGAATTGTAAATATGGTTGAAGAAAAATCTACCTTGCTTTCCTTCATCTCTTCATATTTTTTTTTGCTTGATTTTCATTTTGATCATTTGTTTCATGTTTCCTCTCTTATTGATTCTCAACTTCCAATACCAAAAAAAAATATGCATATCAAGTTGAGCTACTGCTAATAGTCCATAAATTGATTTTACTAGGGGTTTTCACCTTAAAGGTTTTCTCTAGAATAGTTGTGTATCTCTCTAAACTTTTAGACTATTTATTTATTTTATTAAATTTGGTATTATGAAATTAAATATGTAAATAAGGAGTCTTGAACTTTTGAATTTTTACTTATTAGTGTAAGTGGATACCACTATTCTACTTACCACATTAAAATTGAAATTATTTTTTTAAGTTATTTAAATATGTGATCCTTAGTTACACCCCTACTTACCACCAAGCTCATGTAAACATATATGAATACCATGTATGCATTAGAATAATGCAATTAATAAATGTAAGTAAAGGTACAAGTATATAATTTCTTGACTTGGTGATTCAATAACCTGGCATAAACACACATCCATTTTTTCTACAGTTCCTTATTAAGATAGTGTAACACCCCTAGGATTTTTAGAAAGATTAGCATTTTTTATCTTTTACCCTTACATTGGTTTTGCAATCTGAACTTCGCTTAATAGAGGATCCTATACTTAGATTTATCTATAATATGTAGTATTTTGTCATTTTATTATTATTTTAGTATTTTGGCATGAGACTTAATAATTAGTGTAATAATACTTTGATTTTATTTTAATAAGTCTCACTTCTTTATGATGATATTTCCATGAGACATTATAAACACTTGATCATTATATTTAGTTACATGAAACATCATTAATAGTTTACCTTGCATGAGACTTAATTATTAGTTAATTTGGCCTAAGATCCTACCAACATGATTTTTATTTAATAGGTCTCACCCTCTTGTACGTTTGGTTAATATAAGATTTTATATTTCTTTGTATTTTTATTATTATCTTATGATGCCAACCTTGTTGTCAATAGATAAGGATAGGATACTTGGATGTGGACCTACTAAAAATTATGTTAATCTTTATCTTGAATTTGTCACATAGTATAGGTCAATTAATAAGTCTTAGATTAGAACCTTCTTGAACTCATGTACAAAAATGTGTAATTTGTCCTTTATAAATAGGTTATGAATTTCTCTCTTGACCATCATTTCCATTTGTACCTTCTTTCATCTTAAGTTTATTGGTGCTTTATGTTTGGGATCTTGAGAGACTTGTTCATTAGTAGGAAATAGCTTGCTAGTTCAAGAAGGTAGTAGATCAATTCTTTATTTCAAATTCCTTCTTAGGTTTAATGCTAATGTTTCTTATTAATGTCTTTTATGAGTCTTATGGTTTCTAGAGTTATCTTAGCTATTAGATCTTAGAAAATAGTGGCTAATTGAGATATAGCATTAGGTGTAAAAAACATAATCAACATCACCTCAACAATAGTAGATGGTCTTGACATGCTATGGAACATGTACAAGGCTACATAGTAGATTAGTAGTAGTTAGTCTCAACGTGGTATGGAACATAGATGAGGTTGAGTTAGGTACCTTGAAAACTAGTGTTTGCATGCAATCCTTTTGGGTTCTAAGGAGCTTTCAATCCTTTAGGGAGACTTAGACCTAGTTACTTGGGGATACTCCTAGATGAGAATTAGACCTACTTATTCTAAGGGAAGAGTGGAATTAGGTTGAAGATTGTAGTTAACAAGCTACCTAGCTGAAAAGCAGTAGTAGAGGTGATGTTGGTGGTCCCTATCATGCAATATGAGTTTTGGGAACTTTCTACTTGAGCTACAAGATTGTTGCAAACTTGTTGAGGTTACTTAGTAGCACAATCACTAGATACTACCATTGGAGACTAACTAATGATGAAATTGGTTCAAGGTATCCAGCAATGACAAGGCTGTACGTAGGTTAGGAGCCTTGAAAAATTTTCTTAGTAGGAGTTGAGATTTTGTTGTTGGGTAGTCAAGTTGTGGTTAACTTAGTGTTAGATTGGATACCTAGGAATATTCTATAATAATTTTGTTCTTTATTAATGAATTCAACAACATGATCTAACACTTTGTTGCAACTATGATGGCCCACTCTAATCATTCCTTGAAAGGGATAGTAAGGTGGATTTGGCTACTTGGAGAGCACTAAATCTTCTTGCGTGACGTTACATACCCATGAAGTTGGTACAAGCATTAAAAGTAGGAGGGCATTGTAATTGATGCAACATGATGGTTGAAGATTGAAAAATCTAAACACTAGAATTTCATATCATGTTGTAAGACTTGCATCCATCTTATATAAGGGTTAAGTCTAATTTTCCCAAAATCATACCCTCTGATTTTCTTTTTTTTTTCTTTTTTTTATATTATTAATGAAATGATTGGAAGAACATAATGCTCTAGCATGTTTGCTAGTTTGGGTTCTAGGATAAATTAAGAAAAGTAATAGTAATTGATGAGTGGCAAGGTACCCCTATGCTTAACCATACAAATCACAAGCATTCATGCACGATCTAGTTGAATTCTATGGATGGGACTAGTTGTGGCATCTAGATCGTTATGGTTTGATCATAGTTCACTTTCTTCCCACTTGGACTGGTGGTAGCTTTTTCACATATGGTTTAGTCCAAGGTGAGGTGTATGATGTTGTCTAATTCTACTTTGCTCCTAATGATAATAAAGAGATGAATTAATTAAGCCACTGAATAATGGAAAGTGAAATCTAACTAGCCTACATGTAATGAGTATCCATCCTTAATTGTCCATATATGTCTTGGACTTTGTGCAACTACTTTTGGGATTACCAAGCATATGCCACTAGTTGTGCTAAATGATACACTACTAGATTACCAAGTACATACACTTAAACACTCATGATTAATGCGTACACATTCTACTTAATGATAGGAATAGTAAATAGAAATAAATGAAAATGTTAACTAAAGGAAATAGTAAATAATTAAACTATTAAATAAATAATTAAAGAAATAATAAATCTAATTGAATGTAGCAATGATGAAAGTAATCTTGATCTTTATTTTCAATCATGCAATGTGTCCAAGTATGTCACACTTGAACAAAGGTGTCGTACAATTACAAACATCACACTGTGGACATGCACTAGGAATAACATAACTCTACGAAAACTATCAAAAATTGAAAACTAAAACTATCTTCCCTATTGCTTATTCCTACTACATGCCCTCAACCATGAACCTAAGTTTGTATTTATAGGCCAACTAAGAGGAGATGATATCAAATATTTAATATCACTTCCTTGCTTTGACAGTGATAGATTCATGCGTCATCATACCCCTGTGACTAAATGAAAAATTGTTGTCAAGTCAAAAAAAATGAGGAACAAGTTATTTACAAAATATTGGGATGGTATGAGATTATTGACTAACTTAAACAACAAACAAAATAATTGACTCTTTCATGCCATAGTGGTGTAGTACAAAAATGGGACACAATATTACAAGATAAGAAAAAAACTAGGAAACTCATGTATTTCCCAGAGGTAGTGGCTTCTCCATTGGTTCCTTTCCTTTGCCACTAGGGTTATGAAATATATAATGCTTAAGCAATGCCTACAACTTTTCCTCCTCTATTTTTGAGTCATGTATCATCTAGGTTGCTAAGCTGATGTGTGTTGGTGCCAGTACATCCCAACGATATGGCAGCTCTAAAAACATTTGATTGGCCTTCATGTACTAGGCTGCAAACTACCATCATTCTTCCTCAAAGGCCCTAGCTTTTTCTCTAAGTTCTTGATAATTTGTTAATCTCCTAGCTAGGTTTGAGGTGACATCCTTCTATCCTTGGTAGTTGGCTTTAACCACTTCCAATTTTAAGTTTGTCACATGCAGCTTCTACAAAGCATCTTTCTGATCTACAAACTCTTTTGCGTATAATGCATAAGTGATCACTACCTACTTCTCAAGCTCATTTTGAGGTTGACCTATTGTTAACATGGTAAGGATGACATATCTAAGGTTAGCCAATGCCATGTATTGTTTCAAATCTTTAATCTGTAGGTCTTTATTTTTAACTTCCACTTGGTGGACCAAGGCATAGCTATCCAAAATTGGTTGCCACTTAGGATTTTATGCTAATAGGGATTTAATATGGGCTTTAGCCATCTAGATCTCTTTTTCAATTATTTGTTTGTACATGCCTACTTGGTCATAGAAGTGTTCCTTCAGTTTCTCATACTTCTTGGCCTCATTCTACCATGCACTAATTTCTATTATAGACTTTTGTAGAATAGCATGGACCTCCTCCATTGAGAGTGTTCTATTTTCTTTGGTTAATCTATTGATGTTATGTTTGACCCTTACCAGTTGTTCTCTTAATAGTGGACACTCTCCTTAAGAATGTTCTTTTGCTTCTTAACTATGGTCAACCTTGAATTCTTAGAAGCAAGCTACTTATTTTCTTCTAGTGTGATGGTCAATGCCTTTTTGTAAGCATGGGATTATGCATCAATAGTAGAGGCATTCTAGACCATCTTCTCTTTTTCTTATTTTGGAGCTACGGTCTCCTTAGTCAACTTGGACAATAGCTCTAGCTTGAATTGTTCTAGTTGGTCATGTGCAACAAAATGGATGGGATGCCATCATTAAACTCTTAGGGTAGCCAACTCTTGTTGTAATCATTGAACTTTTGCTTCTGCATGTTCTACCCTAACTTCAACCATGACTAGCTTTCCTTTAGTGGTGATGAGGTTTGACTGTGTTGTAGTAACATCACTAGGGATGTCAAATAAGGTAGTTACTGTGCTGACCTAAATCGTCAGTGTAAGGCTGGAAGGGAAACAGACACTGAGAGATTGTCGAGCAGCCATAGCTAACCCTACCTTCGCCCGAGGGCAAGCTGGAAAAGTGAATGAAGGTAGAGTTCCTTGGATGGTTTGCACGCAAATCAACCAAGGACTTCCCCGAGCGTAAGCTACGGCTAGTGCTGGGGTTATCGTTAACGGTGTAAACGGGATGTAAGGAGCGATGTGAAATGTAAACAAAGGATACTAAATTATAAATAAAGCATAAATAGAGCTATATTGTAAATAAAGCATACACAGAAGTAAATAATGTAAATGGAAGGTAATAATGAAACTATATTATATTATTTTTTAAAAAAATGTGCACCGGTCAAAGCGTAGTTGCACATGTGTGGATGGTAAGTCAAACGCCTAGCCCCGAGATGATGTGATGATGAAGATGAGAAGTGCTTGGATGCTCACAGTCAGGTGTGCCAAGCACCCAAGGATTGTAGGTTCTGTCCTCTCTTAGAATTGCCAATCTCTCCAATTTTTGCCTCTCAATTTTTTGCCTCCCTGGTTTATGTGAATTGATAGGGTATTTATAGGGTTGGGTTGGACTTGGGCACGAAATTCAAGAATGGAATCAATGGTTGGGAGATGAGAGAAAAATAGATCTAGTGACATGTGTCCCATGGATAGTTGGCATGAGTTGGATGTGTGCTGGATATTTGCCCTCTTTGACCAGGTTCAATGTATTTTACAATTTGTGGTTATTCAAGCCCATGAAAATACAAACAAGTTAGAAAAACAAGCCCTCAAGCGATAAAAATTTTCAAAGAAAATTTAGAAGGATTAGCTTCGGCTCTAGCTCGCTTGAAAAATTATATATATATATTTTTTAGACCATGAGGGCTTGACATGCCCACAAATGGGGATTTATAATGAAATGTACAATAAGAAAAATTTGACTGCCCAGCATGACCTGCAGTGTGACCTCCAAAACTTGTAATTTTGAGCAAAAATATGAAATATTTGAAGGCTAGGACCCATAGCTATCAATAGTGGACCCTGAGGACGACTTGCACTCTTGAAATCAAGTCATTTTGGCTTAGTTTTGGGGTTCTAAAGGTTGGTGACGCTGATCCTTACGCTGTGAAGCGTCTGAAAAAGTAACCCCAGTGTCACCAAGTCAAAATGGCACATTTGAGGCCCAAATCTTGATTTTCTGGAGGCTAGGAGCTACTGGGGACCTTGGTGAAGGTCATGAAGGGTCCTTGTGCTCAATTTTGGCCTGTTTTGGCTCAGTTTTGGGGCTCCAAAAGTTGGTGATGTTGATCCTTACGTTGTGCAGCATCTGAAAAAGTAACCAAAGTGTACTTAGCCAAAACCAAATATTTTGAACCTAAAACTTTTAATTTTGGATGCTAGAAGTTGGTGCAGTCACCTATGGGCCCCAAGGGAACCTTGCCTATTGAATCATGGGCCATTGGGGGATATTTCGGAGGCCTCCAGGTTTGGTTACACTGTACTCATGTTGAGAAGCAACATGACTTAGCTTGATTCTTATCTAAAAGTGCTAGGTCAAAATTAGTGGTGTTTCAGTTATCACTTGCCCCATCTATAGTAGTTGATCCAATAGGTCCTCATGCACCATAGGAGTCATTGAAGTCTCAACTAGCATCTGTGCATGTCTGGTCCTAGTAAGATCTATTGGGAACATAATAGGCATATTGAATGATTCTTTAATATGATTTGTGATCACTTCTACTACACTTGCAACATCCTAATGTTACATTACCACAACTATGACACCTTCTCCAATTTCAAGCTTCACATAGAAGGATGTAGCATTCCTAGAGATTTTCCTAGACCATTAGGATCCTCCTCCTAATTGTAATGAGATCTCCCCCCTTGTTGGATCAACTGAAATAGTGGGCTATATGGCATCATTAATTACTCTAAAGAGATTGGACTTATCCCTATTTCTAATAGCTTTAGTGATTTTTTGTAAATGGCTCATTGAGGGCCTATAATCTTACAATAGTAGCAATGGTGGAGCTTGTGTTCTTCGGTGTTGTTCAAGCTCATGTTGTGTTTCTACTTCTAGCCCTGCTTCCTTCTCTAGTTCTTGCTCTTTACCAAGATCTTTTATTGATGTTGTAGGTTTGAGGAGTTCAATGAAGGAGGTGTTCTGAGCCTTCTTGGGGATATCATTTGTATATCCCAAGATCCTAGTGCATTTTCATAACCTTTTGATTAGGCAATGGAATTGGAGTATTGGCTTTCTTACCTTTTTCTTTTCAAATTACCATTGAATTTCAGTGAAGTATAATTGGGGAAGATTGGTCAGAAATTTTCCCATTAAGATAGCACTTCCCCTAGTTACATATGTTGAAATTTAGTTGAGTCCTTTGGTGGGAAATAGGTGGTATGTACCAATCTTGAAATATGTCCTCTCTTATAGAGTTAGTTCATTATATGTTTTATCTTCTTTGTCATATGCCCATTTTAGCCATAGTTTTTTGGTATTAAGGTTAGATCTAGTGGACAAATGGGATACTTTAGCCCCTTTCAAATAATTTAGAGCTACTGCAATTGCCTTAACAAAGAATGAGACATTAACTCCATAAATGTTGATGGTGGTTCCATCATCTTTGTTGTGCTAGAATTGATGAGTCTCACCAAGGTATCACTCATCACTATTTGAAAGAATGGGTCACAAGGGTCATGCCTTAAGTTACGTTTGAATCGATTTTGGAGAAAACTCCATAAATGGGAAAAACTTCATTTGCTTGATGACTAAGGTTAATGTGAACTTTTC
Source organism: Gnetum montanum (assembly GCA_015680685.1). Taxonomy (NCBI): domain Eukaryota; kingdom Viridiplantae; phylum Streptophyta; class Gnetopsida; order Gnetales; family Gnetaceae; genus Gnetum; species Gnetum montanum. The sequence continues at coordinate 500,233 of MNCI01012294.1, forward strand.
TAGAATGTCTATGAGGCAATCAAGGGGCAATGTGAGATGTTTTCCCTACACAGGAGCTTGCAATTCTATAGCATCTTCTTAGATTAACTATCCAATAGCAAGTGCCTCTTGGTGAATGTTGAAAGATTGGGCTTGCTACTCTTGATGTTCTGCACATTTTCCTTGTTGGCCCCAACCATCTCATGGACACTTAGCTACTCTTTGTGATGGTTCTCCTTGTGCACATCTTTTTGGGGCCATCTACAATCATGCAAAGATCAAGTGTTAATAAGGTTGTAGTTTTTATCGTTTATTAGCTTACACCTTACTTGTTACCTTAGTTTGTTAATTTTCTAGTTCATATGACTATAGAATTAAAAAAAATTTCAAGAACAAATGCCCAAAAATTGTTTATCATCTTTTATGATCCTTCAAAATTAGCTTCTTTCTTCTTATGTGTGGCTTGTTATGATGGTTGTGGTTCCTTGGACGGAATAATTAAGGTTTTTGGCATTAATATGATTGATTATTCATGATAATGCCTAAGGTTTTTAACACTCTTACCCTTATAATACCTTCTAGGTGATAGCAAATTATTGTCAATTGGAACAAGTTTTCCACACGAGCATCCCTCCATGACTAACTTGAACACTCCAAGCTCAAATAGGTTCAAATGGCAAAGAAATCAAAGTAGTAGAGAGCCAAATATTGCAAGTGGAAAGTGGGTGGATAGAGCTTTGAGTCATGAGAGAAAATTTGAACAACTCCCCTAGCTGTAAATGATGAAAATGAAGTTTGGGCACCATGGGGGTCATATATATCATTTTTATGTGACATGATGTTGGGTACCCAATGTTGGGTATGCAACGTCATGTCAGACTTGATGTCAGGTAGTCGATGTCAAGGTCCATGCATATTCACCAAGTGGGGTAGCTGAGCATGGAATCCGAAGCTTTGTAATTGGTTGGAAGGTTTGAGGTTAGGTCCCTAGTTCTAGGATAGGCGAAAAATTATATTGACGAATCAAAAGTGGTTAAAGGTGGAGTCGTTGACATGAAAAGCACTATAATGAGGAAGAAAAAGGTATTGAAAGTGAGGTGATGGACAGATCAATTACAAGATAAGGGAAATGAGAAATTATAACAATTGAGCACTTGGAAAGTGAAGAATGATGTGGTTTTGTCAAACAAGTATAATTCACAAAAGTTACACAAGTGGATCCTCCCCAAAGAAAGCTCTAGCCTATGATGCCCTTGTGTAATCACACCTAACAATGTCCATAGGAAGTAAGTAGGTTGAATGAAATACATACTTGGGAAAAAAAACAAACATGTTAAAACCACCAATTTGAGATAATAACTCTATGTTACACAAAATCACAAGTTATGATCACATGGACAACAAGATGAGATGAACTATAAAAAGGATTGCATATATTTGGACATGTGGTGTCTTACCATGGTCACAATGAAACCTTATGTGTTATTAATGGTTAAATAATCATGAGTCCTTCCTTCCAAGATTCAAACCTGATAAGTGGTGGGTATCCCTACACTCAACCATATGAATACGAGCGTCGCACGCATGATCTTGTCGAACTCCGCAGACTAAATGCCTACATGCCTCTTGGAACACTTGGGGTTAATTATTCTTTGTCTTCCAAGACTTACTTGTATCTGTCATGGTGTATGGTTAAGCAAGTCTGAGGTATATGATTTTTTATGGTTTTTTCTATTTTTTCTCCTATTCTAAGAGGTAAATGGTTGAGAAACTAACTAACTCTAACTAATGACTAAGTCTAAATTACCTAGCATTAGCATCCATTCCCACTTACCGTACGCACCCTAAACTATGCAACTGTGGCTACCAAATGCTAATCATTACTGGGATCACCACATGTAATGCACATGCTTGAAGTGGTCATACTGAGGCATTTAACTAGCCTAAGCGTGATGAGCATCCATTCCTTGACTATTCGTACACATGCGTAGATGCTTGTAATCAAGTCGTACTCATCCCGTGTTCTAGGAGATAAGGGCGAGAGAAACTAATCGTGATGAGCAGCTGATTCCTTGACTATTTGTACACATTCGTAAATGCTCATAATCAAGTCGTACTCATTCCGCGCTACTGAAAGTAATAAATAATAGGTAGGAAATAACATGTAAGAAAATTCTATTCCATGCACTGCAAGCTTTATCCACAAAGCTCATCTTTATTACCGTACACAACTTGCATTCAGGTACAAAGCTGCTTGAATAAAGATTCATTCACTTGGGGACTCCTACTGCGGGCACATGGAAATATTCTATCTTTGGAGTGATCAATCTGCCAGAGTTTTCCTACTTCTAGCCTAGGATGATGAATAAGGGGAGTGCCACCTCTTATTTATAGATATGGTGATGGACCGCGATATCGCGTACGCGATATCGCTGGGGATGATGCAATATCACGTACACGATATAGTGAGGAATGAGATATCGTGACAGTTGCGATATCGCGTATGCGATATCGTGGCTCATGCGATATCGCATCCCATCATACCCCCATGACTGAATGAAAACTTGTCCTTGATTTCCTTACAATAATATTAGGTAGGTATGGAATTATTGAGGGGAATGGAACTAATGGGATGACATGTGAATGGATCATCATTACAAGACACAACAACTGGTGTTCATGACAACAAGGGTGAACACCTTATTACATTGACATTAGGCCATATTTGGCAGCTTGAGAGAAGTGAACAGAGAGAAGAGAAAAGAAGTCTTGTTGCTACCAACATCAAGATTGCGCCTTTCATTGTCCATACTTAAGTGCATAATCTTTCTTTCTCCTTGCATAACTTCTTCCAGCACTGCTCCATTCCAAGTGCTCCTTTCAGATCCGGTTTGTTGTTGCATGATCACCATCTGCACACACAACATAGGCTTGTATTAGCAAGGGTAGATGAATTTCAATGTGGTAATACCTTGCTTCAGTGTAAGTCCATTGGCAGGGTTGTGGTATGGCTGATTATGGATCTGGGAATATATAAATGATGACTATCGAAGGTGTAGGGGTTAGGAGAAAATCGAAAAAATTAGGCTCTGTACCCCCATGACTAATCACGAACCTTTGGTAGCAATAGAATGGAGAAAAAATAAGAACAAGAATATGGATAAAAAGGGAAAACTGAAACATCGATTAAGTGGATGTCAAGATGGAAATGAACAAAATAAAATCAATTGCAAAAATGTTAAGGGAAAGACGTTAACTAATGCACCACATAGGAATGTCAGTGGGTCCTCCCCAAAGTAGGCTCATGCCCTTAATGCCCTAACAAACCCACATTCGAAGAGTCTATAGGCTCTGGGAATCTCCTTTGGAATAACAGTTAAAGACTTAACCGTAATAATTTACCAAAAAGAAAACAACGTATCTACCAAAATATACACTAATGATACAACCGGCAATGAGGCGAACAATGGAGAGAAGGGTGGAGAGAAGAGGATGGAATGGAATCCCAAAGACAAGGTGGTGGATAGCCTCTTGTGTGTTTCATAATTAATGTGACTTGAAAAATCTCATTCCAACACTAGCCTCAAACCAACCATAGTCAGTGACTTCGCATCAATGAACTTGGTTAACCATCCACTTGAATGACAAAAATGCACCTCCAAGAGCCACCACCATTCCTACAAAACAAAAGAGAGAATGGGAAGCGAGAAGAGTCTTAGTTAGAGGGAATGTTTTTGGTTCCATAACGAGTGCTTGTTGCCCAAGTTTATTTCGTCTAAGGGGTGTTCTTTGAATCCTCACTTTCTTTGTTGTTTTTTTTTGTTTTGTGTTTGTATGCGTTAGAACCAAACCATGCAAAGACTTGTTATTTTTATTGTCTCAGCTTTTGATGATTAGGTAACATCAGAATGGCAAGAAAAATCAAGAAGAAAACATCCAAGCACCCAAGAGAGAGGCCAACACAAATGCATCAAATTCCCTTGAAGTCACACCCTTTTAGAACCTTGAGTCCTTCCTTAGTTTGAGAAATACCCAGTTACCGATTCATTAAAGTTCTTATTTAGAAAGGGGACTATACATTTCCAAGCCAAGAGAGACCATAGACTTTGGTGGATTGATGGATGAGGTGGACTCATTACCTACCATATCAAAATAACATACCTTAGTATCAACATTGTAACTTTGAGTTAAAAACCAAACATTAGCAATCAATGAAAAATAGTTCATACCATCGGGAAGAACACTTATTGCATGACAAACTTACATGGTGGATGACACACACACACACACACACA